>CASGHI010000044.1:0-18241 GCA_949319315.1 Zelleria hepariella
AACAGTTTGAACGCTTCCCACCCAGTCGGAGTCTAAACATCGTTTAGTAGTGTCGATGATAAAACAGTGCATGTTTTGATTTGAATGTCCCTACCCTGCCGCTGTACTACCAAACCAAGCCAACTAGGCACCTGGCACCTAGGCGAAACGGGTCCAATCGCAATTAGTTTAGTAGGTGAATAAATGAAACGTCGGGATAATAAAGGTTATTCATTTACCTACTAAACTAACTGCGATTCGACCCATTATGAACCAAAATTATGTTGTTCAGTCAGTTTCAGTTGCGAAATAAGGTTGTCATTTTAATTATTAGTTATTATTCCCCATCGAGTTAAGCTGAATATAGTATTTTGTTACAAAATATACCTTACTTAGTGCAAGTGAGGTTCACTTCTAGGTACTGTAATAACTCGAGGATTGTTATCCGAAAATCACTAGCAAAAACAATTCAGTCTAAAATCACGTATAAATGTTGCCTAGAAATAGATGTTGTTAATCTGAAAACGAACTAGATTTTCCATTTTCCGAAACTGCATCCGACCAACCAGCACAATCAGCCCTTAACCCTACGCGACAAAGCCTATATTGGCTTAACAAAACTGTGCAGTCTAACTAGGTAAAACTGGGGGCATATAAAATTCATAGATTAGCTCTTCGGGGTGTCAATTTGCAAATCAAAACACGCTTAAACTAGCGCGGATTTCGCGCCAAACTACAAATCTGTACAACTGACTCGTTAATTATGCAACGATTGCAGTGTTCGCGCGGGCGTAGGAGCCATTTTGATTCAGAGAGGGGTCTGAAAATGGAATTAGCGAGTATCGTGAAAAAATATATATCTATAATGTCTTCAATCAAACTACTGGCAACAAAATGGTCATCAAGGGCAAATTTTTGTACTCAAAGAATATAAACGGCCTAGGAATCCACAAAAGATTAATTTACGATGTACGATTTTGTCGGTGTTTGAAACCTCCCTTCAAATGTGAAGAATTTGTTAGCAATTATTTGGTAAATAAATTTGTAAAGTAGGTTTACGATCAAGATGTTTACGTGATAACGTCTTATTGGTGATATAGAAAATCTCCATTCGTTTGTATGCCGCTAGAGTGAGAGAGACGGAAGATCGGTCCACTCACTCGAACGCTATGCCAGCCTCCGCTCGTGAGGATTCCGCGTGACAAGTTTCACGGAATGACTGGCAGCGCTCGAGATGAGACGGGAGATCGGTCCGTCTCTCTCTCGTTATACCTGCGATCGCGCTCGTGAGGTTTTGGTGTGACACAAGTTTCTGAACATGTCACCCGACTAAAACGATTTTAAAGACGTTATCACGTCAAAATATGAGACAATTTCTTTTCCTTTTGGGAACTGACTTCTTTCTTTTTTAAGCATATTTGCGTAAACATACAAACTTACGTACATATATTTTATTGAATATGTCTGTCTTAAATTTTGGCGCCCAACGCGGGGCAGGGAGGGGCAACTATAATTAGAAGGCAAAGTAGATCAGTAGATTCTATAACATAAATAAAATTTAAAAAAAATCAAAAGAACGCCTAAATGCTGTGAGGTTCTTATTTGGGGATCAAATATGGATTTTCTATTGTCTTCCGGTTCAATGAAATGAGATGGAAGGTATTCCGAAAGCTGCACGCAGAATCAAGTGCTAACATAACCAGACAAACGGTGCAGTTAGTTAAACTAACACAGTTCGTAGAGTACCCACCCACAGTTCGCAGGAATTAAGTTAAAGCCCAGACTAACATCGTAGCTTCAGTTAGCAGTTAATTAAGTGTTTGCGTAGTCTGGTAAATACCCGCCCAGTTAGTTCAGCCTCCTAGCTCTCTGTGGGTACAAGACCTTGAGAGCTATTAGGGTGGTATTCTAGAACGCTACTTAAACTCAGTTTAAACAGAGTTCAGACCGTCGATAAAACAGTGCATGTTTTGATATGAAGGGAGGGATATTCAAATCAAAACATGCACTGTTTTATCGACAGTCGACACTACTAAACTCTACTTAAACTGAGTTTAAACAGAGTTCAAGGAGCGTTCTAGTTTGAACTGAGTTTAAACAGAGTTTAAGTAGCGTTCTAGTTTGAACTGAGTTTAAGTAGCGTTCTAGAATACCACCCTTAGAGTTGCACTAGACTGAGATTGTGGCTTCATCCCTAAACGCTAGAAAAACGTTGTGCTCTATCTTATAGGAAGTTGGAGGATTTTTTTTCAATTTGTTTTTATTCGGAAGGCAAAGTTTTTTGTTCGAAAGTCCGTTATTGGCTTAATCTTAACTTTAGACAATATTGAGAAACTAATTTCTATATTTTTTATTTTGGTTCAGTAGTTTGGATTTTACAACGTTTTAATGATACGGTTTTATGACGTCACGCGACGGTCTGCATACTGTTGGCGGTCATAGGAACAAAACATTTTAGCGCATAAAAACAAAACTACTGGACCAAAATAAAAAATATTTAAATTAGTTTCTCAATATTGTCTAAAGATAAGATTAAGCCAATAACGGACTTTCGAACAAAAAACTTTGCCTTCCGGATTGTCATTGGCACCATTTTGTTTGATTGAGGCACTTATGTCACCGTAGGACTTATGAGCTACCGTAGGGTATCTCCCAGCCTGCTGCTTATTGTAAAACCAGCTCAACCCGACATAGACATAAAATATCGAATGCTGGTGATTAAAAAAAATCACAATGACAATAAATCTTTTGTAAAGAGTGATGTTTTGGTTAGTGACACCCGACTCGGGAAGATAGTTTTAGTACCGCTTAAAACTAAAATAGTATATTTCATTACAAGTGTGGAAAGGCTGTCATTGCAACGAGTTCCGACAAATGGCTACCCGAGCCGAGGCGCAGCCGAAGGCGAGGGTTGACAGTCGGAACAAGTTGCAATGACGGTTCCGCACGTGTACTGAACGACTATTTTTAATACAGTTGCGAAAAAATGAAGCAATTTAATAAAATAATAAAAACACAATAAACTCAACTAACTTGACATTTTTGACTTTTCCGGTAAAATGTTCTCCGAAGCATTTTGTGCAATTATACTGAGTTCCGGTGGTGTTAATTTAAAAAAACTAGGGTCGAAATTACTCATTTTGTGCAACAAACAACTAAACTCGCGAAGAAAATTTCTGAAAAATCAAAATGGCGCCAACCGTAGAATATAAGCAGAGTTTCTTTTTTTTTCACCCATTCTGGTAGGCAAAGGCAACTATGCCCATACAGCCAAGTCTTCAGTAGAAGTTTTTTATTGATATGAAATGAAAATGAAATTTAATGAGATGAAATGAAATAAAACCTAACCAAACTCATTCAATCAAATCATTAAATCTGATATTGAAACTAATTAGTAGCTTCTTTTTAGAAATATACGTATTTGCATGAATCATAAAAACTTTTTTAGTAAAAACTTCATGGTTGGTTTTACTTTTTAATAGACATTATTTTGACAGTTGGGAAAGAGAACGCACTAGTGCGGGAAAGGTTAAAAAAAAGCACGAGTGTGTAATAGCCCACATCCCGAACGCTATACGTCCCTGCAATATGCCACTTTTTGAGCAACTGTATTAAAAAGAAATGTTTTTATTTTTGCAATTTTGTGCGATGTGGCGCCCTACACCTTGTATAAGGTTGTTAAGAGGCCCCTTCAGGACCGTGGGAACTCAGTGACGGACAAGCGCGTGAAACACTGTTTTCTATAGCTGTTTCACCCAGAGCGAGACGGGGCGCGGGAAAAGTGAGAGGCAATGCGGCTGTATGAGTCTACGAACACAGTTCACTGTTCGTGTCCTTTCGCGAGTATCTAGTTGTAGTTGTAGTTGTCTATTTTCCCAAAATTTTTCGTACATTTTATTAGGTATTTCAAAACTCTTTTTTTTTTCTGACAAGTACAACACATTATTGATGTTTCCAAGGTAGTTAGACTCCAATATAGAATGTAATAATGTAAGTAAATAACAGCTGAAAGTAACCCCTTTTTCAGCGCGAAAAACTTTCAGGCAATTTTTTTTTAGAATAAAAACGATTTGCAAACCTGCGTATTGGTCATCTACTGATATAAACCAAGTTTCAGAAAAATCCAGCCTGTAGTTTAGAAATTAAACCGGAACTACGATTGTATAGGAAAACGCTGCTTCAGGGCGATCTTAAGAACTAGATACTGAATACATTTCTGCAAAAAAAAAGTTTAGAAAAGTCCGACTTTGAACCTCATTATCTCGGAAACCGTTGATTTCCCAGGCATAGATGAGGACAATACGCTGTTTCCCGCTTTGTTGGCGGTCTTTTAACACCCTGTAGATATTAAAAGACCCCGTAATAGCAGACTCGCCGGTATCACACAGATAGGAAAGTTAGCGATGAAAGAGCATACTAAAGCTGTTAATGAGCTAATTAACGTCAGCTTTTGAACGAATGCTGCGGTCTATAATATCACTGGCGTCGGGATGAATTAATACACCAAAGGGGAATAAACAGATGTGCCGATCAACCGATTCAATAAGGAAACCCTATATTTTTCCTTTCATATTTACTTAGCCACTTGGGCACTACTAAGCTAAAGTCTGCAAAGAAAAACTGCAAAAAATTATACTATGCATTTCGAACGAGTTATCAAATCAAATCAAATCAAATCAAATATTTAGGTAGCCATATAAAACATGATTGGTTCTGTTCTGGCTCACACCACAATGATAATGTTTAACCCTTTCCTCGTTCCTAAAGTGATTCCTGATATTCATTACATTTCAATATCTAAGTATATTATCTATGAGACAAATGGTTTCATAAGAACACTGTGGTTTTCTGTAATAGTAGCGTCAAACTCATGCTACTCCTGTGTTTCGACCAAAAGGTAAGCCAATACTAAATAAGGATAATCAGCAAAATTCGTAAATCGCACACATTCACATAACATTATTTACATTTGCACAGCTCTTTCGGCGTTGGTAAATGGTAAATTTACCGAAACATCCACTCTCTGTACTGTTAACATAATATTTTAAGGGTTTGTGTTATGTTTTCGCTACAAAAGGGCAACATTTTGTTGCGCGACTCTTCAATAATAATCTCTCTGTCGTTGCTTTTAAAATGTAGTAACGCAATCTGGTTCATTTCAGGCGTTTGTTGTTTACATTTGCAGAGCTCTTTCGGCGTTGGTAAATGGTAAATATACCGAAACATACACTCTCTGTACTGTTAACATAATATTTCAAGGGTTTGTGTTATGTTTTCGCTGCAAAAGGGCAACATTTTGTTGCGCGACTCTTCAATAATAATCTCTCTGTCGTTGCTTTTAAAATGTAGTAACGCAATCTGGTTCATTTCAGGCGTTTGTTGTCCACCCACGTCAAAAAATCACGAGATAAAAAATATTTTCTGGATGATGGTGTCGGTTCCACTGTAATGTTTTCTTACGTTAGTTTCATGTAATAAGTTTATAAAAACGAGGGGATTTAACTTTAAAAGTGTACTTTTTGTTTTTTCTAAAGCACTAACCCGTGCTAGGGACTATTTAAACATTTATAATAAGTTGAAAAAATTCACTGCGCCTGCACGGTATGCGAGAGGTTGCGGGTTCAAGTCCTGTCCCGAGTGAATTTTTTCAACCTATTATAAATGTTTAAAAGTGTAGTTTAAACATGAGCATATCCAAATGACACATGTAATTTTTTGCCCGAAATTAATACATTTTCAATTTCAATTGAAACAGCAGTCTCCTTGATCACATTGCAATGCAGAACACTATGCAACAAGCAAAATTGCTCTCCCTCGCCACAAAACTCGCCCGTTTGCCGGACCGCTCGCTGTGCCGGAGTCCAGAGCCAACCACCAATGTTTGCCGACGCCACCGCGCCAACTCGAGCGCGGCAATTTAACGAGCTGCCGCAATCCGAGCGTTGTTTAGTCGCCTCGTGTGCAAACAGCCTACAGTCGGTGCGCTCAGCAGTAAATGGGAGGATTTAAAGCTGTCTACACACTCGCCGTTAAGCCCTCATTCACGCCGCGCCAACGTGAGTGTGCAATACGAGTCACGAAAGAAGAGGCTTGAGACACCACGTGGTTTGACATGCGCAGTGACGATTTATAGGTCTCTTTAGTGGTGTGAGGTCTGAGCGCGGGAAGGGACCGGGCGTCTTCGGGGCGGCGGAAAGAGGGCGGGAGGCGCGGTCAAGACTCTTCTTTCGTGGCACGTGTTGTAGTTGGGTTTGGCGCTTATTCACGGAGCTCGGCACGGAGTCGCTGAGTGTGCAGGGGCCTTAACGGTATATGAAGCGTCGGCAGCGGAAAGCTTTGGTAGATTATGTTATAGTCAAGAGCCGAAATGCAGGCAATCAATAAGGACGTTTCAATCGTAGGTATTTGTTCAACTGGTGAATGTTTTGGTTATCTCAGGTGGTATAACCCGTGTCAATAAAGAAAACATTTAGGACGGAGTTAAAAACCTAGCGTTGTCTCGCTTTGACTGTATTAATCGCTTTGACAGCCCAGGTCAAAGTTACCTTGTTTAGGGCCTACTGTACATCGTTATATACATGTAGCCTGTGGGCTCGATACTCGAAAAAGTCGATGAGCGACCTGTGCGTTCTTTACAACAATGCATTCAGGGCGCTGTTGCGGTTGCCGCGCTGGTGCAGTGCGTCGGGCATGTTTGCGGACGCGTATCTGGATGACTTTCATGCCGTGCTCCGCAAACGATGCGCCGCCGTACAGCGCAGACTGCGCGCCAGCAGCAACAGTATCCTGACTGTGGTGGCTGACCAAATGGACGGTCAACTTATGAGGCACTGGGCAGGTATGCATGCGAGTAGGGCTAGATATACAAATTAAGTACCAAATGTATTTATTTATTCAAATTAAACTATTAAATTTAATTAAATTAAATTGTTAAAGTAAATTAAATTTAAAAAATTCAAATTATACAAATTAAATTATTAACCTAATATTAATGCCCCACTCGGCCTGATGTGTTTGTTTATTCTTTCTGTGCATGAATGTTTTGTCTTAATGTAATGTAAAATGTAAATCTCGCCTATTATGGCCCTGAATGGGCTGAAATAAATGATTTTTATTAATTAGAGCGAGAGGGCGAGTGTTTAGAAGTTCTTCCTAAATGTTTTCTTTGATGACACGGGTTATACAAAGGGCGCCAGCCAAATCTTTGGATAGTTTTAATTTTGACTTTTCACTCTATCCATTGTAGAAATACAATTAAAAGATTCACCAAAGTTTTAACGTTCAGGGAAGAACAATGGGTATAATTCCCAGCTGACAGTGAATGGTGGCAGTGGCGACCTCGAGAGGGGAAGAGATCGGTTGGGAGACCACCAGCCAGATGGTCCGACGACATAGCCCAAGTAGCCGGAAAACAGTGGTTACGCCTGGCACAGGATCGTGAGAGGTGGCGTGAGTATGAAGAGGCCTTTGCTCAGCAGTGGGTGTCAACAGGCTGATGATGATGTTGAGAGTGAATCGATAAATATGTAAGTAATTAAGTAAATGATCGTTAAATATCAGCTCCCACGATACAGGCTTGTCTAGTGTGAGGAGTACAGAATTTAAAATATTGCAGCCTCTTTTGTAAAAATAAATAGTTTGTAAACTTTTACTGCTGTATAACGTGTGTTTTGCATAATACATATTTTGGGTAATTCTACGGCAGAGCTGCATTAAGAAATTCCCGTGGCATTTTTTATTTAAGGGTTTTCAGATAATTTGATGTTCTCACATTACTTTAGAACACATTAGTAACAACTTTATTGTTACATGATTATAAAATTGTTACTAATGTGTTCTAAAGTAATGTGAGAACATCAAATTATCTGGAAACCCTTAAATAAAAAATGCTACGGGAATTGCTCTGACGGAGAATCACTCTTTTTCATTTTTTCAATAAAGCAAATAAAATATGTAAGCTTGACTGTCCAACTTTCCAACTTGAAAAACATCAGCAAAATTGCGAGCTAAACCCTTACTAAACCTTGTCACCTGCGTTAATCACATGAAAGCAGCCGGGTGACACACACACGGTCCGTCATTTAAAATTCTCTATATGGAGCTCGCCGAGCCCGACTGTGGAAGGACGGATTATAATACTTGATGCGACGCTCTGTGAGCCGCGTTGGGCTGTTTAAAGTGATAACCTAGGCACAACTAGCGCCGCCAATGGAAAAAAAAATCATATCTTCTTTTTGGATGCGTTTTTGCTAGGTAGGTAATCGTATGAGGTAGTGGCCACCCCTGGTGTCAGAGTTTTTAGGCCACCCAAAGGGTCTCTGACATGGCTTAACGATTGTTATTAATCAACAACAACCGGGACCAACGGTTTAACGTGCCTTCCGAAGCACGGAAGCGCTCAGATATTATTGCCACTAGCGGTCACCCATCCATGGACTGACCGCGGCGCTGACGCGGTTTTTGCTAAAAACTCTTCATTAAGTTATCAAGACCTAAGGTTTAAATTCCACATTCTAGAACGTACGAATAAAATCTTCTCAAGTTAAGCCTCGCGTTTTATCATCTCATTTCGCAGATTGCATCTACGCCTTCGTTTTTTTTTCATGGCTCAATGTTAGCCAAGTTTACCAGATCCCCATGCGCTCTAAGTGTAAAATGTAACAAGTTGGAAACATGAACGGTCCATCTCAAAATCCCACCCTGTATGACCGGTGCACCGCGAGTGCAACGTTTGGTTTATGCCATAAAACGGAATAGTTGATAAGTCCCTTGGCGGGTTACAGGTAGTACAGTTCGCTGTAAGCTGTGTAATTGATTGATGGCTACATCTGGGTGCTGTGACGACCTCTAATTATTCAACGATATATATTTGCAGACGTTCTAATAAGGGATTTTCTGACAGCGCATAAGTTGTAGTTCCAACTTTGTAACTAGATGTCGCTGACGAGACATGTTCTTTTTTTATGCCAGTTCGCGCTCGTTGGCCTTCGTATATACGTCCAAACACATTTAGGTATTATTTGTGGAGAAAAAAAGTGTTTCCGGATTTATCATTCACTCATACAAGAACATTAACAAAGTCGTGCATTTTTCATGTACTGTAAAAATGGAATGACGACTACGACGATGAAAGATGAAGTCACAGAGCAATGAAGTGAAGAAGTATTTTCTCTGTAGTAAGCACTGATTTACTTTGTGATAGAAAACATGTCGTATCAACACCATCTGTCACCGCTTTTAGAACTATTTTTAATTTTTTTTTAGCTGTCTGAAAATCCCTTATTCAATAAAATTGTAATGCCTAATCTGGGAGCGAGAAGTGTGACGCTTTCGACACGAGAGAAGACGAAGAATGCGTAATATAATCCAATCCACATTCGGGTTCAGCCACAAAGGTCTTCCACATTTTCCTATATTTCCACTTCAAGAGTCTCTTATACAAGGTGTTCTTTTGTAAAGTGTCGCCCGACTCAGGGGTGACTATTTACACGATGCTGAAGCCAAAAAATATAGTTAAAAAAACAGTAAAAAATACCCAAACACATTAAATTCTTACAACTGTAATCATATCGAAATACAGACTTGAGGATCAATTGACGAATATGCCTGGGGCCTTAGCTTGTAACGCAATGGCGTGTCGATGGTGTCCCAGCAGAAGGACAAAACCGGGGTTTCCTCGTTTTTCTCCTACAACCAGAGAACTCATCCTCTAGAATTAGAATCAGAATAGTATTTGCTGTACGACAAAAACATTAAAAGGACCGACAGCATTAATAAATCGCAATTGAAGCAACTGCACTGTTAACTTGGAGCCCATATTGGCACCATTGCGTTACAGGCTAAGGCACCTGGGCCCTTAGCCTGTAACGCAATGGTGCCAAAATGGGCTCCCGGTTGACGGTGCAGTTGCTGTAAAGAATATTATGAGTCTAATTCTAGAGGATTAATTCGCTGGTTGTAGGAGAACTACGAAAAAATCCCTGGTTCTACCTGTATGCTTAGCATGGTCGTTTTGACACTCTCTCGAACTCGAGTGACAGACGTGCCATGTCTATTGTGTGAGCATGGCAGGCGGGACTCGAGATGGCAATAGATTAGGGTCATGTCGAGTAAAATGTAGTTATTGCCAATTTAATAAAAATGTTGTATTTTTGTCTCCATCGCCATGTTGGCGTAGAGCCAACTCGAGCCCGACCGACAAGTTGACAGTTTTGCATAGAGAAGGGCCTATCTCGGGCTTACCATGCTCCCCGTACTGGGACGCCATTGATACGCCATTGTGTTACAGGCTAAGGCCCCTGCTAGGGGAGCACAATGTCACGATAAAAGTTTTATCCCATTATCGGCTATCGCCATCTTGCTTTATTTCACCGCGTGAAGCGAGACGCCGCTACCCGATAGTGGGATAAAACTTTTATCTCGAAGTTGTGCTTTCCCAGCTGGACTGGGAGCGAAGCCTTTATAGTACCGAGTAGGTACAGTTTTATTTCATCCCAAAAAATTTCTCCTCCACGTCCCAAGAGACGTCCCAAAGCAAACTATCCCATTGTTTCATTGTACTCGACATAAACAAATAAGGAGGGTAGGCCGGCGGGCTTTCTGTCGATTAAAACGGGAGCTATGACTCGTTTCAATAGACCAATCAGTCAGTGGTTCAATCCCTTGGGTCTTGGACCGCTTTATACCGAGTTGGTACAAAGTTATTTTTTTACTGGGTACACATCGTTTATCTTAATCATCAATTCCATTGAACTTTGGACCGCAATTTCTATGGGTAAGTATCCATGAGGTCACTAGTCATAGTCACCCACCTGAATGTCATAAAACTACAAAAAATCATAGTTTATTATGATGACAATTCGAAGTATGATCCGTGCGGAATCAGAATGGGATAATACCTTTTGGAACTGAATTGAAAATGACAGTTCTCGAGTAGTGTCAGTAAAAAAAAAATTTGTTCTACGTTCTATCATAGGGTTATGAAATTGGAAATACACAAAAATATTTGTAATGTAAAAGGATTCAATGTTATTGCATTAATTGAATAAAACGTGATAAAACTCGAGCAGACACCCACTCGCACAGAAAACACAAGCAAGTTTCGACGCGAGTTTGCCATAGACAACTAGAGTTTGCCGAAATGCTGATGCAGGACCGCGAGCTTCTCAGTTCCAAAAGGTATTATCCAATTCTGATCCCGCACGGATTATACATTGAGTAGACGCTTAGTAACCTAACCTTTTTTGTAAACTTTCTAATGCATAATCGACTACGCATAGTAAATTGTCATTGTAAGTTTTATGAAATAACCCACTGGCTCTTGAATGGTTAGTAGATAGGATCATTGTAAACTCAGGAGACCTCAGTTTTTAACGCCGGGTGGTGGGTAGCAGATACTTGATTTTGAAGAATTCGAAGCAGGTATAAATAACTTATTGGCCAAAAACTTACGATTTTTTTAAAAAGAAATATTTCGTTTGCTTCGCTATTTACACTGATACGATGCTTATTCAGTTATTCCCGAAAATCTGCCGAATATTTTTGCGGTCTGGTTCCGTTCGACAGTGGACGGTCCCGACTTCAAAGATGGTAAGTAGCCTGTACCCTGTAGTACCCTGGGGAGGCTCTCTTCAGGAGGATTCTTTCCTGCGGCGATCAAACAACTCTGTCGCTAACCAAACACTGCTACGGCTGTCAGTATAGCCCGCGCGGAACTGTTTGGCAGGCACAATCAGCAAGAGTTGCGGTGGTGTACTTTTTATCCGGCACTGCGGCAAAACCCAAGGTGGGTTAAGTTTTTAACCTTCAAGTTGCAACTGTTTTCGTTGCCCTTTATTTCTGTCCGGCCCCTGTACCTATTCTCTAAAAAAATCCACCATAAACATAACCGTTTTTACTTGTCAAAAAAAAAGATTGTTCATTTCAATAAGGGCTATTTTCGAGTGTTTTGACGCTCAAAGGTTGAATCGATGTCTTAGAGAATAGAAGCGCTGATCATTCAACGGACCATAGGATCGCCAATTGTATACGTTCCAATTAGTTTTAAAGACACAATGTAATTTATCTTTGGTTTACATTAAAGAGTTATCTAAAATGTAATCTTACCCTAGTTTATGGCTGCTCAAATAGCGGTTATTTTGGTGTTTGAATACCTTCACATGACATTACTGACTTTAATAACATTAACAGAACAACAATAATTCAGCCGATTATGTGTTCTGGTCAACGAAGCAGTGGCACTGCCCAAAAAACTTTTTGATGACCAGAACACATAATCGGCTGAATTATTGTTGTTCTGTTGTTTAGAATAATGAAAAGAATACTATGTTATTACCGCGAACGAAAAATCGCTGAACAAAAATAGCTCAGTTTAGCTACAAAATGTAAAAAACTGTGATTTTTTTTAATTTCTCGTCACGTTGTTATCGTCCAACATTAAGTAAAGGATTTGTATTGAATTATTTCGTTAAGTCGTCTTTAATGGAAAATTAAACAACTCTGAGTGCGGCAGTAAAAGAGCTAAAATATTATATTTTAGCTCCTTCGAGCACCTTTGGCCAACTTGACCCCCGCCTCAGTAAGCGAGGCAAAAGTGAACCGTCTACTAAAAGAACCGAATGGGGCTGCCCCTTTAGGTCCGTGTGGGCTATAATTCGAGATCTCTTCAGGGCACCGTTTAAAAATATTACATATTTTATTCATTCGGAAGTTAGATAAATACTTTACCATTCTCGTCTCAGATTTCTTTCATTTCATCGCAAGTTGAGAGTCATTTGGTTAATTCTTTTTTATTAATTCAATTAAACAATTGGCTCATTTTAATTTCTTTATTTTAGGTTGATGTTTCAGACTATCTATGAAAGATGGCTGTGCTTTTTGGACAAGCCCCTTTGTAGCAACTTTGTAGTGTTTCGCTTTTTCCTGGGAAAACGACGTCACGAATTCACTGTCACGTAAACATTTGACTTTATGATGTTAAGAATCTTGCCCAAGGCGGGACGGAAAACGCGACGGATCTGTGTGACTCTGCTAACCCTCAAATATGTATAGGTTGTGAATTAATGTTACAGACATAATTTAAACCAGGGGCCTGAGTCTGTAACGCAATGGTGCCAAAATGGGCTCCCATTAAGGCTGTAGGTCCTTTTTATGTTTATGTAGTACAGCAAAGAATATTTTGATTCTAATTCTAGAGGATTCGTTCGCTGGTTGTAGGAGAAAACCGAGGAAACCCCGGTTTTGTCCTTCTACTGGGACGCCATCGACACGCCATTGCGTTACAGACATAAGCCTCTGACAACCTTTCGCCGGCTCCTATCTACCTATTCAGGCCGAAAGCGAGATAATTGAGGCACAAGTCTTGACATCCACTCGACTCGGGTTGAGGGTTGAGGGGTCGGCAGAGGGGATAAAGTATTTGCTGAGAGGATGGTATTTTTTTGGTTTTTGGATTAATTAACATGCTTTGTGAGGAAATAATAACTCAATACAGCGCTGGCTCGGTTAGCTAGAGGTTGCAGGTTTCAGGCTTTTAAGTGGTACCCGGATGGCGTTTACTATAATTATTTACGTGGTTGCGACGGACTGAGAAATATTGGCGCTTTTCAAGTTGTTGTATTGTATGTATTAGAGCCGCGCGTAATTTTTCAATCGCAGACAAAGAGAAAACTTTGCAAAAAAAAAAACCCTTGGAAATAAAATTGCAATTAAATACCAACCCCAAGCTCTTCACTTGCGTTTCCCAATTAGAAAAAACCAAAAAAACAAAACACGAGCGCGGCGCGTCTCTATAAAAGACAGGCGGGTTGCGCCGCTCGCGGCAGTTGCGTCGCGGCCGCGATGCTGTCTCTATACCGCGCCTGGCTGGGGCCGAGCCCTTGCGTGGCCAGGCCTGCGCCCCCGCCCGGGGCGCACCGCCCCGTCCCTCGCCGAGCCAGGGCGCCCACCCCTCCGACCACCACCGTCACCGGCCCGCCATCGCCATCCTCGACCACCTCGAGCGAACTAGACGTCGAGCACATAGATCCAGAGGTCCCGAAAGACCGCCCCAAGTCCACAGTCCTCGACATCGCCTCCTGCGACGGCCCTGTTCGCTTCAGCAGAGTCCTCAACACGGCTTGGAGGGAAAAGCCGGCCGAAAGCTGGTGCCGCCATCGGAAAGTCAAAACAGCAAACGTTCAGTACTATCCGTGCAAGACGTGCGGCTCCAAGTTCCCTTCGTATTACTTCGTGCATAAGCACAGGAAGCGGTGCCACGCTGACGAAGTCGGCGAGAGGAGCGAAGAGCCTGAGCCGTCTACTTCGAGCGCCGCCGAAGTTAGGGAAATTGCGACGACGACGCAGTGAAGGACGTTTTGTGAAAATGTTGATGACTTTTGGTTGGGTTTAAAAGTTGCAAAGTTACACTAGATGTGGTCGGTCTGAAAGCTTGTTTAGAAGGAGTGTCTTGCACTGTAAGATCCTGTCCGATTAGTCGGTTTAATCCTAACTATTTTGTTTCAAAAAATTGTGTTATTCACACATTCACAATGAGTTTGGAAAGACTTTTTTTTTTTTGGGTTTAACAAAAACTTTCGTAAAGTTTATAAAAGTGATGTCACCCTGAGTTTAAACGTTTTGTTTGTGTGACTTTAAGTGCGGGTTAAATCTCTGGATTACTCAAAAAACCTAGGATTAAAATAAAATATTATTGTGGAATAGAATTATGTATAGAAATGAGTGAAGATGACGATACTTTATTTGTGAAATATGCAACATATCAGTATTTTAAAATATAGTGATGCGAACTGAGATTAAATATGAACGAAAATAGATTGTAGCGTACCTAATATTTAGTTTATCTTTTTTAATTGTTGCTAAACTAAACATTTTAGGAATTAAATTTGTGCGTAAAAATGCTGTTTTGATTCCTGCTTTTCGTTCGAATGGTTGAAAAAAAAACACTACAGCATATAGAAGTTATTTTGATGGGGGCGAGTCGTTAAGTGTAAATTGATCAATTTAACAACTTACTTCTAAAGTTAAGAACTTATCAAATCACCAAAGCCACAGTTGGAAAGCAAACGCTAGAAGTTTGATTAGCCAATAAAATTCAATACCACGGATGAAAAATTCTGGGAAATATATCATAGTGAAAGCTACTATGTCGACTTACTTTGTGGGTGGTTTACTTGCAACTCTGCATGTGCAATATTCATTTTTCTGTGGCCGAGAGCTAGGACTGTTTACTATCGCATATTTGCCTATTTTTACAAGCGAGTAAAAAGAGTGTCTGCCGGTTTCTGAATTGAGAAATTCGCTAAGCAAATGGGTAAGTATCGTCCTTTATTTATTTTTATACTGAGAAAAACTAAACTTATAACTTCTATCATATCGGAAAACACCACACATTAATGAGTTGAGCGAACGAACAAACGAACGAAGTATTTTTCTACTTTGTGATGACTGAACTACCTAGTCCTTTTTTTTTCTTAAATGGATTTTGAATTTAATAGTCAAATCCGAGGGCCCCCCCGAGCTTAGTGGCTCCGAACACGACCCAGCGGGGTTACCCTTGACGCTATTGCGATCAAATTGAAAAAGTTTAAAAATTATTTTTTCTTTGAATTCGCATAGTAATGCTTTGATTTAAATACTTTGTAATGTTTATTCAAAGGTAAGGCTGTTTTATTCAATAAAAACACAAAATGCGTCTTAATTTGTAAAATATTAAATTTTGTAAATTGTGCCATATTGCGGCCGTATTGGAAAAATGCGTCAAGGGTAGAGGGGCAGCCTATACTACTATAACCATTAATTCTACAAAAAAACATTTTTCAACATTAATTTCGCCGAAAAATTAATAGTGACGTGCTAACGTGATTTTGTATTCATTCTTTCTATTGGTAAATGAGTTTTTTTTTTTAAGTTTTATCTTAATTCGTTCTTTTTAATTATGTATTTTTACGACACTTTACAAGGGCTATTATTTAATAATAACTCTTTTTTTTTCTTGTTAGATTCAGATTTTGGAAAACAGTTTAAAACATAATAGTTTGCTGTATTGACAAGCATTTGTAAAGCGTAAATATACAGGGTGTTAAAAGACCGCCGACAGACCCGAAAGGTACGCATACTAGACACCAAAAAAAAGTACTTTTTCGATAAATTATTGCCGGGAAATGATTTTGGTTTTTTAGGTTATAATTTTGGAAAATATTTTATCACGCAATGGAAGTGCAACTCAAAGAAGTGATACTGCACAAGCGTTGACATAAAGTTGTGTTACTTACGCTAGAAGTGCCGATGTTTAGAATACATTGCGGGTTGCAATTTTAACGTCGTTTTATGCAAGAAATATTCAAAATTTTGATATGGCTTCTTGAGAAGAAATGTTAAGTACTTGATACTGAGCAAATTTCTGCAATAAAAAAAGTTTAAAAAGTCCTACTTTGAACCTCATTATCTCGGAAACCGTTGATTTCCCAGGTATAGTTCCTTGGGCAAAAATGTTCAATATGATGAGGACAATGCGTGGTTTCCCGCTTTGTTGGCGGTCTTTTAACACCCTGTAGTTCATTAGGTTCATTAGGTAATTAACGAAATAAAATTGTAGTCAACATATTTTTTTCCATAAAAAATATAATGGATTGAACGAATGAATGACTGAATGAATTATTGAACCAGAAGGCTTAGCAGTCATTTTGCTTACTCTCAACCTTAGCCACTTAGTACTACTGAGGTGACAGTTAACAGTGGCTAAGATGACAGTTGAGATGGCCCGCGTGCTAAGCCTACAGGTCACAATTCTTTTAATCGGATATCCCTTTTGCGCAAAAGTACTGTCAAACGACATCTACAGGGTGCACTCTAAGTCTGGCTGTAAAAGTGCGGTTGCACTGGCTACAGGTTAAAATTACATTAGCTACAGGTTAACATTCCATTGGCTTCGTTTAAATTCCATTGGCTACACGTTAAAGTTCCATTGGCTACACGTTAAAATACCATTGGCTACACGCCAAAATTCCACTGGCTACACGTTAAAATTCCATCGGCTACACGTTAAAATTCCATTGGCTACACTGTAAAATTCCATTGGCTACACGTAAAAATTCCATTCACGTACAAATTCTCATCATACGATGAAGACAAAGGTCAGGTACTCACCAGCTTCTACCTCGGGCGGCAGATTTCGGGCCGTGGGCGACACGGGCGACAACCATCCAGCCGCGGGCGGTACCCGTCCGGCCGTGGGCGGCTGGGCGGGCTGGGCGGGCTGCGGCGTGGGCGGCGTGGGCGGCGCGCCCGTCGTGGACGTGACGACGGACGTGGCGACCGACGTCGGCGGGCTGGCGGACGCCGCGGCGGGCGTCGGCGTCGACGACGGCGTCGGGGTGGACGCTGGCGTCTGCGGGGGAAGGGGCGGTTTAAAAACATTGGTACATTGTAACGTATCATGGACTGACCGCTGCCTTTGTTGCTTAATTTTGCCAATCGATTAAGCCACTGTGGGTTGTGAGCGCTTCAGGGGGCTTATTCTCTGGAATATCGCATTCGACACATCCCGAAGTAGAAACTAATTTTGCGGCTATAAGGCACGATATTTTCTGCGAGATGTTTGCCTTTTTCCCTCGACATGACTCGAGTGGTCGGGAGCAGTAAAGTTGAGATTGAAATGACCTGGGAGCTAAGTCTCGGGAATCTCGCATTCGACACATATCGAAGGAAAAATCTCATATTGCGGAAAATGTCACATCTCCTATTCTCACGAAGTCATCCTCGACATAAGGCACAAGATTTCTGCGAGATGTTTTGCCTTTTTCGCTCGACATGACTAGAGTGGTCGGGAGCAGTCGAGATCAAAATGACATGAGATTTTTCCTTCTACAGGAATGCTCTCTAAGACGATAGCGGAACCTTAAGTGGGCTATCTACTGATCAATACAAACAACTTGTACTAGGTGGCGAAAAAAATGGAGTGAAAAAAATATCAGGTGTTCCATACAAAATATCGACTCAGTACTGCGCCAAATGTTTGAAATAGCTGATATTTTTCTCGCTCCATTTTTGTCGCCACCTAGTGCAAGTTGTTTGTATTGATCAGTAGACAGCCTACTTAAAGTTCCGCTATCGACTTAGAGTGCACTCTGTAGAAATCCAGGATTACTGTCCTTCCTTAAAGTCGATTTTTTCCACTTGAGTATTTCGGTAAAACAACAATGGCGTGTTTATAAAATTTGACATTCATAGGGTTGGGACAAACTGAATGAACAAGTTGCGATTA
>CASGHI010000045.1:0-27951 GCA_949319315.1 Zelleria hepariella
GAAAAGGATACTTTGTTATTTCCGCAAACGAAAAATCGCTGAACAAAAATAGCTCAGTTTAGCTACAAAATGTAAAAAACTGTGAAAATTTTGAATTTCCCGCCACGTTGCTATCGTCTACCCTTAAGGCGAAGGGGCTTACGCCGTCAAAGAAAAAAAAACATATCTTCTTTTTGGATACGTTTTTTGCTAAAATTAACGTACGAATAAATCCCGGCGCCGCTAAAAATGCCCACTTTTTGTGGCAGCAGGATTTATTCGTAGGTTCTAGGATATGGAATCTCTATCTTAGCCTAAAAATGGTTAAGCCTAAGGATTCTTATTTAAGAATCCCCTTCAGCTTTGCAGCCCTCTCGCTCACACTTTTCAACATTTAAATTTATTGTAAGAGAATGATTCAACTTTGGACGATGAATATAGTTGCAGACACAGATAATTAAGCTATCGACATGTGGACTATCTTTTAATTTCATATTACTAGTAATAAAAAAAATATCACGGAACTACTTTAATGTTGACGGCCGTATTCCGGTTCTTCTATGGCGACACTTGTAAGGGCATCTATGAACTGCTTTGAATTTGTTCTTTGAAAACGGCTCATTCTTCTATGCGAGCACGCGTATTATACGTCGTTGCGCCGAGCGAAATAGAATCTCATGCGTATTTTCAGCATTTAGCGGTACAATTATTATATCGTATTTTGCTTCGCGCAAAATACGCTCAGTGGGTTTTGGCACATATGCTACAGAATACTTATCAGCCTACAAGCTTGCCTATAACTCGTCGGAGCGCCAATTTCTATAGGCCTCATTTATAAAACAGATTTCTGCGAATGATTTAGTAACTACGCAGTTTTTGGGGTGAACTCCAATGCCACCAAAATACTGCGACTCTATACGTTTGTAATCTCTTGAATACTGGAAATCAAGGAAAAGCTTTACATAAGTGTTTTAAAGCAACAACCTATTGTATTTTTTTTTTCAGAAATAAACAATTGTAATTCTTGAAATTTTTGCAATAACCAGTGTTGATATAGGTTTAGGGGCTGCGTTCTAAAGAGGTACTTAAATTGATTTTAAGTTGTTATTTGACAGAGTTTCCAATAACATTATACGTCTTTTTGTTTTTTCTAAAGCACTAACCCGTGCTAGGGAATAATTTAAATAATATACGTGTTGCGTTTTCGACTATTTGATACTAACCCAGTAAGTGGTGCAAGTCACCATTAGTCTTTCAAAGACAACTAAACAGCGTATTTTCCGTTATCGATTGCCAATGTCAGGAAACACAAGCAAGCACCGCATCCCTCAGCCAATAATTTACTTACTGTATGTAACTCAATAAAAAGGGCTCTACAAGATGGGAACTAGAGTGCATACTATAAATACCTGAAGAAATTTCTATAAATTGAAAAGCCTTCCGCAGTTAAATGAAGGACGCAGCTAAAGGCAATCGTTTCTCGGAAATGTGCCTCAGACTTGCAGGCGCCCTCCACCGGCCGCCATCGATTTTATTATTTCGAAACTGGAAACTCAATTATAATACCTACTGTTTAATGTCCCTCTCACTGCTCCCTATTCAGTTTATAGCATGGGCGCCATTTGTTAAATTAAACATTAAAATTCGCCTCTCGAACAAAATCGAAACTTTCCCGCTATAATTTATTATAGCGTTCACGAAAAGTTGTCCCTGAATTCTGGGCTGCATTGTTTTGCTGAAAATGTGCGGGCTACTACTACAATACCGCGTAATCCGCATTTTTATAGGTGACCGCTGGTGGCAAAATCATAAGAGCGCTTCCGTGTTTCCGGAATTAGTGGCTTGGGACCGTGAGAGGTGGTGCGAGGGGAAAAAGGCCTATACCCAACAGTGGGCAGAGGTGGGCTGATGATGATGAACTGTTAAGGCCCAAGTATAAGCACCACTACCACCGCCAATGGAAAAAAATCATATCTTCCATTTTTGTTAAAAACGAGCCGTTAAGAATCTCCTGCAGCCCTGCAGCCCTCTCGCTCACACTTTTCAACATTTTAATTTATTGTAAGAGAATGATTCAACTTTGGACGATGAATATAGTTGCAGACACAGATAATTAAGCTATCCATAGATGCCATTACAAGTGTCGCCATAGAAGAACCGGAATACGGCCGTCAAAATTAAATTACATATTAGTTCATAGATGCCCTTACAAGTGTTAAGCAAAATTTGACAGTATTCAGGCCACTTCTGTAACGCCATCTATGAACTGCTTTAAATTTGTTCTTTGAAAACGGCTCATCGTATACCTATACGTAGCACGATGTATACCTATACGTAATTGAACGTAAAATTAGTCGCGTAAGACACAGTATATTTTGGTAGCAAGGGCGTAGACTGGGACGTATGTATTTTATAGCTTAACATAGATCACAAGGCATGTGGCTACTATTGTAGCAAACTATTCCGCAAGCAAATACATAAATCTCGGCCGTCGATGTGGCGGCTCCTTGTTGTTTAAATATTTATGCGAACCGTGCCTTGCTTATGTATCACTGCCGATTCTGACGCTAATGTAATCTTTGAACTAAAGGCTATTATTATATTTCTTACTTTTTCCACTCTTTTTCCCAACTGCCTACTTTTTCTCACTTTCCGGCCAAAAATCTCATTTAAAAAAAGATGTTGAAGTCATAAAAAATCTAATTTTCAAATAATAATGGCTGGCATCAACATGGATACGTCATCTCTACGCCACTCTTGTGATCTACATAGAGCTGAACTAAAATTTTGTGTATATAGCTATAAAAATCGATATTGCGCTTCATGCTCATGCTAAGTTTGATTTGTTTGGGCCTTAGTTGCCAAAATAAAGAAGTTTATAATAAAAATAATAATAAGTCGGCTGATCGTCCGTAAGACGAGTTTCAATGAGGTTAGAAAATTCGCAAAGACAGTACTTGACTCGGTAGCTCCTGCACGGAATGCAAGAAGGTTGCGGGTTCAAATCCTGTCCCGAGCGAAGTTTTTAACCTTATAAAAATCATTATAAGCCGGCTGAAACTGTATTTTTCATGGTATGGAGCTAACATAAAAAAAGAGTGTAGATTTGCAGCCAAGGTTACAAAAGCCTGTAAATACAATGAGTTGTGGATTTTGACATAGGATGATATTTCAGGTCTACTGACGTCTACTTTACGTGGGTAAATGTGCAATCATCCTTACTTGTACGGTCGGCCACAGTCACAGATATCCCATTGCAGCTCTTACCGCGCCCGGCATAAGGGCGCCAATCGAACAAAAATGGGTATCCTAGCGTTTGGCCGACTGTACGTACCTACCTTCATCTAAAGCAGTAATATGTATGGCCGTTTGATGGCTACCGTTTATCTGTTAAACGCTTGCCTGTCACATACCTAGTTGTTGTTGAAGAGCGTAAAACTTTAACACAGACAAAACAAATACATGCAACTCTACCTGCAAGTTGTGGAAGTCCGACCGCCAGCTGATTTATCTCAGTTCAGCCCTCGTCACGACTCACGAGGCAAACTTCGTATTAACCGAGCGGTCTAATTGCCTCACATCAACCAACATCAATGACAATCCATGTGACATTTTAAAATGGTCAAAATGATTGACAGAGTTCATTTGACACGAGCTGTCTTTTAAAAGCGATTGTGATCGTGAAATATTTTGAAAATTTTATTAAGGGTATGAAATTGCAAGTTCGTTGACTCAACTTGCTTAAATTTCGTGCTCGGGGAACATACAGATCTGACTCCTTCCACCAATGATTGATAAATTGTTCTCGTGGCCTTGACGAACCCAAGAATTACACAAACAATTCCATTCTGAACAATCATAGTCATACTTTTGGAAGGGATCGCGATGTATGTTGAAGTCAGACAATTAAGCTCCTATTTGGGAATACGTTCAGCAACTTTTAATCACCACTCAGTCTTGAATGTCTCGTTCTCCTCGATTTTAAACTCACGGCCGCGGCGGCGCGTATGTTAACAAAGTTGCGAAGAACATTACAAGTTGTCATGTAATGTTGCTTACATACCTTCGTTAAGGGTCGTTAAGAAAATAGGTACACGCAGCATTATACCTTAAAAGTAACGCTCATAATCCCGAAGGAGAAAGTAAGTAAAACCAATGAAGAACAAACATCTTCATGAGTGTAAAGCGGCTGGTCGTAGCAATTTTGTTACCTATTTTTTTTTTCAGTTTATCCTTGGGCCAAAAACACAAAAACAAATTATTGTTCACGTCAAAAACGGTTGTTTATACGCTAATGTTCCTGGACGGAGTAAGCAGTGGTAAACCAGAGGTCTAGCCCAAAAAATCGTGTCAACCTTGCAGTTTATGCTCAAGCAGCCGTTTTTTGTTGCACTTGATCGTCAGACCCTACCTTTCTAAATGAGAAATGTGGCCACGGCTTAACCTCCTGACTAATAGGCCGTTATACTCTGTCATAAGCTCTACGTAAATTGTTTTCGACTGACCTCTTAGCGAATCGAGTATCTCATAAAAAAATAATTGTGGGAATTAAAATAGTTCGCGGCGCACCCGAGCAAGGAACAAAGCCTGGATTATTCCCGCCACAATAATTAATGAGCTTTTTGTGCTGCTTACTTAGGTGCTTAATTTAGCTGAACAACTACTCCGTCATATTTTTACGCAGATATGTAGGTCTGTAGGACTTTTGCCAAAAAGAGAGCTTTCTACATTTTTTGTGGCTTTATATGTATATTCCACAATCCCATTCTAAAATGCGTGAAAACTAAACCCTTCTCCGTACAAAGGTCTATCGCTATATTATTACATGTCTTCTCAAAGATTCAAGGAACTATAGAGACCCGGTCCTTTAGCCGGCGAGCGTGGGGGTATCCAACACATAGAAGCCCATTTGAGAGGTAACGTCTGTTGGGTACCCCAGTGTGAAATAAAGCGACAAATACACTAAAGAATTCCCGATCAGCCCCTCTACCCTTGACGCATTTTTCCAATACGGCCGCAATATGGCGCAATTTACAAAATTTAATATTTTAGAAATTAAGACGCATTTTGTCTTTTTATTGAATAAAACAGCCTTACCTTTGAATACCTCCTTACCTCCTTACCTCCTTACCTTTGAGGAGCGGTGGTGGTCTAGTGGGTAGAACAGTGGACTCTGAAGCGAAAGGTCCTCGGTTCGATTCCCGGTGCGGGCATGTATCTATGACTTTGTTTAATTTCAAAGTTACGTACATTTGTGAATTTGTAGTAGCAATACCACTCGCTGACGGTGAAGGAAAACATCGTGAGGAAACCTGAGCGTATGAGGCATTATACCCTCAACGCAAAAATCGCCAACCCGCATTGAGCACGCGTGGTGATTAAGCTCGAACTCTCTCTCTGAGAGAAGGCCTTTGCCCAGCTAGTGGGACATGTACAATTGTACAGGCTACATCTTACTTTACCTTTGAATAAACATTACAAACTATTTAAAATCTATACGAATTCAAAGAGAAATTAATTTAAAAACTTTTTCAATTTGATCGCAATAGCGTCAAGGGTAACCTCCCTGATTTCCCCGACGAGTACACTACACCAAAATGCGCTCGCAGAACTTTCCCGTCAAATGCACAGGTCACGCTGACAGGTCACTCTGTGGGTACACTAATTAAGTTTACCCCCAGAGCACACCACAGCCCAAAATGCACTCCGGAGTCTTTCCCGCAAAGGCCATTGATGGGCTATTGATGGTAGTTGTTGGGTGGAACAAAGAATTTGGCTTTTGTTTTGTGTACTTGGTGGCATAGGTAATTTGGTCGTGGAGTTGAGACAACGGTCGTCTGCCCCTAAAATTTCTACTTTTTACATAGTATAAAACAAAGTCGCTTTCCGCGTCTGCCTGTCTGTTCATCCGCTAACTCCTTCTAAACTACGAAACGGATTTTGATTCACTGTCAGTTAGATATTTTTTCACGAAAGGTTTATAGTTATTTTTTGCAAGCGTGCAAAGCCGGGGCAGGTCGTTATTTATTGTTATACTAGCTTTTGCCCGCGACTTCGTCCGAGCAGTCTTTGTTTTTTTCCGTTATCACAATAAAAAATTGCATTGCACTGAGCGATAACTTAGCTTCCCATTAGTGAAATAATTTTTAAAATCGGATAAGTAGTTTTGGAGATTACCCCCTACATAAATACATGCTTACAAACTTTTCCTCTTTAAAATATTAGTGTAGAAGTGTAGATTAGTGTAGATTGCCATGTCGCGGACTGTACAATTTGGCCTCTCGCCGCAGATGGGATCATTTGTTTGTTCAAATCCTCAGAGAAGCTGAAAAGACGACGATCAATTTTGTCGTGGCGTTTTCTCTACTTAGCTGATGACCTTTTCATCGTTAGCTTGTTTCTTATTGTTATGGCTCAAAACGTTTTGCTACAGTTTGACTTGACTTTGGCGCAAAGATTTATTATAAGGCTAAACAGTTCTGGATAATATGCTAACCTTTTTTGGTGTATTTACTTTTTTATAGTGGCTACACTAAGAATATCTATTTTCAAGAATAGTGCAGACAGCAGACAGTGATTAAAATGGTCTAGTTTCACCGAAATACGGAGTCATTATTTAAAATCAGTGCAAAACCAGCAATAGCATCCTGCAAGTTCGATACAGGGCTTGAACCCGCAACCTCAGGCAAACCGTGCTGGCGCTTTAAAAGTAACTGTCATTGCGAATATTAGTAAAAAAACCTATGTATTTATTTGGTAAAAGTACCTTTAGAGATTGTCAGCAAACGATCAATCAGTCTGTTATGTACAGATTATTGATTTGTCTATTGCGCTACATTTTTTTTAAAGCGGTACGTTATTGTAACTTATTTGATCACAGTTTATGTTCTAGATGTCTCTATAAGTAACATTGTGCAGATAGTGCGACACGTCTAGATTTTCATCCAGCTTTTTCCTGAAATAGATGCTCTGCTTGTATTGGTCCCTTTTATTATCTTTATTTAGAAAAGTGGATACATCAAACAAGGGCGGAAAACTGACCCCACCATGGATGCTATAAAAATAAGGAAAAGAAAAATGGGAACATTTATTTACTACTGCCACTGGTGTAGCTTTTTATAGACCGCTCAAGTGGGCCCCTCCTGTTTTGTTTGTTTTTGTTATCAACGAAACGAATCATGTCACTCGCACGTAGCTCACCTAGAGAGCGTTCCGAAACGAGCGAGAATACACTCTATAGAAATAAAATGACTGCGCTGTGTCGGTAAAGACATTGAAGGTTCTGATTTTGGAACGCTTGCGAGTGATCTTTGGGTGATATTGAGCTGTCAAGCGATTTTTTACGATACCCAAACAGCCCGAGAAAATTAACCCCTATCAGTGGGACACTTCTCGAGGACGTTGCAAAACAACCATCAGAGTGACAACTGACAGCTCGGTTACATAGTGAATCGCCCGCGCGCAAAGAAAAATGCACAAAATCGATTCCTGTATCAAATACACTAAACAAATTGAAAATGTTCACATATCAAACCCTAGAATTAGGTGAGACCTATCTAAAATAGCCAGTTTCGTGTTGACATTCATAAACGTTTTGAAGATATTTTGATTGAAAAAAAATAGGCGGCGCATTTTTTTTCAAGCAAAATATCTTGCAATCTGTTATGGATATCAACATGAAACTGGCTGTGTTAGATAGGTCTCAACTAATTCTAGGGTTTGATATGTGAACATTTTCGTTTTTTTTTGTGTATTTGATACACGAGTCTATTTTGTGAATGCGCAATGAACGCGCTTTGCGCGCGGGCGATTCACTATGCACGGCGCCTTAACTCGGGTCACTTTTGGCACGCTCTCGAGTGAAATGCGCACTACCCGGAGCGATAATAACGCGTTTTTGGAACGTCCCCTTATGAGAGCATTCATTGATTGTGCTTGTCAGGCGACGTCACTCGATCGACCTGCCGCCGCCGTTTGATAAATGAGGGCGATTTCTTTGAAACTTCATTAATGCCGAGTGACTCATACACAAGGCGGGGAACCACATACTTCGACGAAACGCTTGAAACGTCGTTTTTTTCATCGCCTTGTAGGAATACAGTTGACAATACTATCTACAAATCAGTTTTTTTCTATACTTAATTATGTACCTAAGTAGGTGTAGTTTATTTCAACCTAAGTGTTATTATACGTGTGGAGCCAACTAAGCCGCGGGTTTCCTCACGATGTTTTTTTGTTGATGTTTTGTGGGCTAGGCCGATTTAGCTGTCAGGATGGTATAGTGGTCGTGGTGGTCTCTTCATCCATCTAGTGTGAGTGAAGGTATCACTGGAAGCTATATAAATCATCTCATTACGTAGGTGCAAAGGTCTTTATTATTATTGAACGAGCGAGCGAAGCGAGCGAAGTTCTCCGAGTCTACTGGAACAATCCGGCGTTTGTATGTATGTATGTATGTATGTATGTATGTATGTATGTTTGTATGTTTGTATGTTTGTATGTTTGTATGTATGAATGTTCGTTCGACGATAACTTGAGTAATTTTTGTCGGATTGTCATGAAATTTGGAAGGCAGGTAAATGAAATTAAAAGAATTTTTAAGTTCGAACATGAGCCAAATCGGTCGAGGGGTTGCCGAGATATGGGGTTGTTAAGTTTATATGGGATGAGAGAGGGCGCCACTGCTGCCTCTCAGTAACAATAAAATAGTGCTAAAAAGTGATTTTAAAAGTGATAAAAACGTAAATCTAATCAGTAAACAGTGAAAGCAGTGATAAAAACTAACAAAAGTGAACTATAAATACAAATTCTGTTTGGAAACAATATTGTGGATATCGGACGTAAAACTCAGTGGAAACAATAAAAATAAACTTTTACGGGTCGCGAAATAATCCGTAACAAGAACTCTATTTTAATCCAATAAATAAAAAAAAAAATGCTAATTGCTAAGGTCCAAAATACTCGTACACCAGATTAGAAAATACAAAACAGCGCCATCTATTGAAAAAAATATTGTTATTCTAGTTCCTAACAGAGGGCGTGACAAAACATTTTTTATCAGAGCCATCTAGTGTTCAAAATTATAAGCCCTTATGCTCAACAATAGAGGTCGCTTTACTTCAAAACTACAAGAGAGTCCTATACAAAACTTAAAATGGAAGAAATACTAGATAAACTAAAAAAAATCCAAAATGATCTAGAGGCACAAAAACTTGAAATAAGAAAAAGCGGCGAACAAGTTACAGAAAACATTCAAAGAATGTTTGGAGAAAAACTAAAAATGCTAGAAGAAAAATCTGAAAATCTTGAAAAACGAGTGGAAAATCAAGAGCAAAGACTGTAGGGGTTGGTCCAATTCTGTACCTACCGGGAACCACACGGGGGTTATTATTATTATTAGGTTTATATGGGGTCGCGAGTTCATAGTTCGGGGCGAACCACTAGTTATATTGTTGCTGGACTGAAAGCAAGCGGTATCCCCAACTCAGAGCTCATGTGGGTTTTAATACACGCAAGGGCTTTGTTTCAATCATTATTACGATGTGTTTAAAGTAAAGCCTCATAAACTGTTTGTGTATGTAAATAGGATGTACTTCATATCAGGGCGAATAATTATGGATTATGGATAATATTACAGTGGCGCGGCGTCTGGCAAATAGAATGGTTTCACATTTGCACGCACGTGTGTGTAAATCTGCGACTATAGTTAGGCACGGGATATTTATATTGAAAATACTTTTATATTTAGTACCTTCATTTGCTGTTCCTAAGACTTGGTTAGGTAGTTGCGGAGATGCAAAAATATTCTAAGACTTGGTTAGGAAGATGCGGAGATGCAAAAATAACAAGCTTTAGGCCCGGTTTCTGAGTTGAGAATTTTGCTAAGCAAATGGGTAAGTATCGTCCTGTCTCTGCAGATTTCTCACAAAAAAGCGTGACAGAGCGATACGTAAAGTATGTGCTTAGTAAAATTCTCAACTCAGAAACCGGGCCTTACTCACTAAGTTCGCGCGTCACGCTTTCGTTGTCAGTTTTATGAAATGGCCCACGGCATCGGTCAGATTTCAACATAGGCATTATTTTTGAGCTTTTCAAACCCAGGCTCTAGAGCCATATTTAAGCTATGTTGGAGTTGATCTCAAGGAGCCAATACAATAACTCGTTTGCATGCTGCTTACCATCTATGGCATCTACAAAATCTACATACGAAAGTCCTATTTGCGCGAGCCTCGTAGGTAGTAAATGACTTACGGATATTGGACGTTGATTTGCATCGCGTATGCAGTGCCGCGGTTCAAACACAACATACATAAATTACAATAGAAGAACAGCCCCTGTGTTCTCTTAAGGGTGAGGCCGCCTCAATAAATGTATCGTCGTATGCTTTCGTCACACAAATGTCACCCAAAAGTAACAAATTTTTGGGTAAGGATCGTTTCATAATAGCGTTTATTCTAAGAAAAGAAGTGTTATCGTTACAGAAATACAAAGATATGACGACGCAATTCTGTAAAAAAAGTTGAAAAAAAAAACTATTTTTATTTTAAAACCTCAAAATTTAATTTTTTTATATCGTTTTTTTTTTTTTGGTATAAGCTCAAATTTAAGAATATGTTTGTGTGTGTAGATGCACTTGCATTTAAGCTTTAAGTTGTTAAAACATTGTGAAACTAAATGAAAGTCATATTAAAAAAATACTTTTCTCCACAGCATTCACATTTTATTTTAAAATTTAAAAATCAACGAATCGGAATAGAGAAAAAAAAATGGTTATGATCCCTATCACCGGGTGCTATTACCCTGTAAAAATAGTTAAGATCTTTTGTTGTTACACCTCGTATACAAAAATATATTACTAGTATCAGGCCGTTCATACCTTTTCAGAAGCCAGAACGTTCTGTTGTATTTGCTTTGTGTATTGAGCCGTGTGAAACTCATTACTGTTCCTAATGAAGTGTCTACAGGGTGCGCGCGGGATGAACATGCCTGCCTCGCCATGTTGCGAGGGTAAAGGTGAATTTTAGATACGGTGCTCCAATTTATCCTGATTCACTTTACTCCAAATACATCTATGACTGCCAGATCTGCCGCAAGACTAGTGAAAAAAAATACTAGTTTCATGGCACAACTGTTCTGTGGATTTTAATCCCAATTAAAGCTCAAATATAACGAACATTTAAAAATTGCCGCTGTGTCATCCAGTATAGGTAGTATCCGAGTATTTTATATTATCGCAATGAAAATTGATTTGCACACAGCATACCGAGTTCTCTTACCGCCAAGCATGACATGCTTAGTCCATCCTTTTTATCATAGATACCATAAGTACCTATAGGTAGGTATAGATTTTTTGTGGTGGGATAAAATATACAACAAAGTATCATCAGTAATAGACCGCTGCTCATGCAATCCTTCACGGCTTCTCATACATATCCGTGAAACTTTCTCCGACCAGCCCCCGTAGCATGACTTTTATCGAGGCGAATTTATCCAACAAAATGGCGGTTTATCAGCGTTTTTGACGTCTATAGTGGGATAAATATCGCTCTCGACGATATATAACCCACTATAGACGTCAAACATGCTGATAAACCGCCATTTTGTTGGATAAATCCGCCTCGATAAAAGTCATGCTCCCCCCGCTGACAACATCGCGATATTGTTCGAAACCGACGGTTGCGTAGTCGCTACAAAGTACCATAAATAGGTACGTACAGTTACAGCACACACGTTCCCCTATCCACCAATAAATATTAGCGCAATCGTCCCAAAAGTGCTATTTACGCGGTTAATGTAGACACTTGGCCACAGCTATTTAAACCGAAACCTGTGCAGAAAGGTGTGTAAATGCGCTCGCCCGCCATTCCTACGGCTTTGAGAAAATCCCTCCAAATTGGTGCATATAAAATGAAACGATGGGGGTAGGTAAGCAGACTCTTGGGCGATCAGCAAAAACCTAACAGAAAAATAAGCTTAGTAATTTCAGTCTGATTGGAGATTGGAGCTAAAATATTTGTATCTGTTTACCTCGGCAAATCCGTAAATATCTCTAAATCCTAATCGGCCCAATATAGAGTTAAATTTTGTTTGGAACAACTTAAGCCTCTTAGCTGCGAGATTGCTAAGCTAATTCCAGACAAACTGTAATTTAATTAATCCAATCGTCGTAGGGTGTAGCTAGTCATTTATGTGAATCAACAGGGGAGGCGGCGACCGTTTAAACTTGAATTTGTCACACTTTTCGACTGGCTTTGACCCTGCGATGTTTGAACATTTTACGCATATCAGAAATGACGCAGAAGCTACGAACACTTTTTTAAATCCAAACTTACAATTTCAGTTTAGATACACTTGATTGCAAAAGACTAGAAGCTTTTGGGGTTTTTTTCTAAAACATGAGGGCCACTTTCTTAAATGTGGTTTAAACAGCATTTAACTAAAATCTTCATACAAAAGTCAATTTAAATGGCGACTTAAGTGGCATTTAAGAAGTGGTGCAAGATGGCCTAAATGAATCTAAAAAAACTTCAGAAGTTAAGAAACAACGAAATGCATAATATTTACAATGCTTAAAAGGTAAGGAAGAGATCAGGAATTTTCAGTCAGGCGAGACGAAGGTTTGTGTGGATGGACAACCTTAAAATGGCAACTAACTATTGTATGTTAGTTGCTAGATAGTCCATAAACCTAGCTTGTCTGGCCACAAAGGCTTAATGCTCAGAAGCATTTTCTACCAGACTACTTTTGGCTCTGCAGATTGGATAGATAGATGTGTATAGCGTTGTACAAACTCCCTGTAAGTTAAACGACACCACTGAACCCATGTTTGATAGGAAAACAGCAAGACTTCCCTTACACTGTAGAGTCCACACTCGTAACTTGAGATTTATTACACTTTCATGTGGTAATCGTACGGAAAATCGAGATACGTAGTTCTTTTATGTTTGCGCAGAGCGATTGTAGTATGTTTGATTAATCGCGAGTTATATTTTATTTGGGGTCGGGTCGTAAGAATAAAGCCCCCATGGTGAGGTTGGATATCTACTTTCTTTGGCACGAAGCTGCTCGTTTAGGTTTCGCTACGATACTTCGTAACGACGTCTACGTGTGCTACGCCGTAGCACGTATTCGTAGAAGCTGCTACGCGCGATATGCAAACTTTTTTGTGCATCGTTTGTGTTAGGAATTAGGATCTAGCGCGTCTAGGCTAATAAATCCAAGTGCAAACTTTTGGTACATCCTACCGATAGTAGACGAGGCGGTATTTTATGACCATAGAACCACGTTATGCACGGTGCATACTAAGGTCGTTAAATAAGTAATGAGAATGAGATATAAATTCCGTGGAAATTAAATGTACATAACTAAACTAATAAGAAATAAAAAAAAGAAAACTATACTAATTTATCCTACTGAATGTAAAAAAATATGTAATCTTATTTAGTTTTTTATAATAGAAGTAATTTGTTCGCGTCGTGGCGAGTTCTCAAGAATGGAAAAAAATATTTTCATCTTTTCTTTCGTGGAATTAAATATTTCCAAGAAACAAGTTTTCTTCTCTTCCAAGGAATTAAATCTAATTCTCAATACTTATTGAACGCCCCTCGTATAGGTTGGTGTACTGTGCAATACTGTGCATAACGTGCATTTTCTTTCTATACAAAAGCCAAAAGTGGACAACCTGACCTTGCTAGCAACCTACCTAATCATACAGTTGAGTACATACATTAACCTTTGAGCGACGGACATGTCATTAATAAGCCCATTAGGCGGTCAACATCGCTCCTGCATTTGACGAATGTAGGCTAAAGATTACGATGTTAATCAATTTAAGGGAGTCTTAAGAAGCTGTTATTTTTTCCAACCACGGCTAAGTATGACGTAAACACGAGGCATTTTTTTATAAAAAAAAAACAAAAAAGACAAGAAAGTTAATTGCGCGACGCGACCCTCGCCCCACAATCTGACTAAGCAATTCTTCTGCGTTTTGGTATTAGTGTAATTTCCTCCGGGAAGCCTGATCTCGGAACTCAATGTTTACTCATTATTCCGCTCCTCCACTCCGATGTCCCTTTAAAATACGTCGAGAAAAACACCCGTAGTTTTTGCGCTGCCTACGCGTCGCAATGCCTTATTTCCTAAAGGAGCTGCGGAAATAATTATATTCAATTTACTCCTGACTGCGCTACGTGAGAAATTTCGAAACACAATTTAATATTTAAGTTGGCTCCGATCCATGTCCTCTGTGCGCCTAATCCGACATCCTCGACGATAAGGCGCCATGGTTTTCTTGGAGTCTTCATAAATAAAAAACCGGCCAACTGCTAGTCGGTCTCGCGCTCCGAGGCTTCCGTACTACTATAATTCTGTACCAGTACCATGTATTTCGAAAAAACAAATCTGTCCGCTGTACCCAAGGGCGAGTGTCCAACTTGCAATTGATATTTTTTATTATTTGTTATCGAAGTAAGTCCTATACTCATATTAAGTTTTGTGCCTGTATATTTTATTGTTTTTACTATAAATAAATAAAAACCGCGCAAAAACTCGTTTGGAGCCCTTATTTCTTAAATTTAGTTATTTGTTAGATGTTCCGCTATAATAAAACACATAAAATAAATTTTCATCCTATTGCAGCTCCAAAGGTAGACCAGCCGGGTGTCCCTTGACGCTATTGCGATCAAATTGAAGAAGTTTAAAAATTAATTTCGTTTTGAATTCGCATAGTAATGCTTTGATTTTAAATACTTTGTAATGTTTATTCAAAGGTAAGTGTTTTATTCAATAAAAACACAAAATGCGTCTTAATGTGTTAAATATTAAATTTTGTAAATTGCGCCATATTGCGGCCGTATTGGAAAAATGCGTCAAGGGTAGAGGGGCAGTTGGACGGACGGGCAGAAAGCGTTGGCAGAGTAATTTTGGCACGCTTCGGGTACCTACGGAACACTAAGAAACATTCCCCAAATAAAACACCGCCCACGATGTAAGAGAGCTACTAAAATAATGTCCCGTGGGAAGCTAGTTCAAGACTTAATCCCCAGATTAGGTCGCAGGACGGGAGAAGTGGTGGAACACAAACATGTTCGCCACCTACCTTTGGTTTATTTCAGTCTCATTTTCGGCGGAAGCAAACAACTTCGTACTGACTAGCGTGAGTACCTGTTTTACTTGTTTTACTGTTGCTACAATTTGTCACTGTGAAAAATCTGATCTTATAGTTATTCTTAGTAAAAATATACAGGGTGGAAAACAACGATCATCATTGGAGAGAAATTGATGATATTTGATTATATAAAACAATCCTATATTTTCAATAACTACTGAATTAAACATTTCAAATACCCCCGATATTTTTGCTTAAAATAAGCATATCTCATAAACTGTTGAACTTATTTTAATAAAACTTAACTCAGAACACTCGCTAGAATACTAGCTTTCAAATAAAAAAACGCATCGAGTCGATGTAGAGTCTGGGTACAAAAGCCTACGTTTTTTGTTTACCTCTGCGGAAAGTTGAATTGGAATGACTTCGGCAACTTGTGAAACTACACACTTGCCGAGAAGGCCAAGAGTAACGACAGAGGAAGCGAAAACGTCTCTCTACTAATGCCCGCAGGCACTTAGTCCGTGCCAACGAAGCCTTTTAAAACTTTAGCAGGAAAACTTTCTTTTTTGCCGCTAAAAACATAATAGACGAAGGCGAAGACGTTGTCAAAATGTTTTAACAAGACCCCAAAGTTGTAACGATAATTCTTTGCCTCATCTTGTCACTGTGGCTTAGGACATCGTACACACAATGCTGGATTAAAAAAAAAAGGTTTTGTTGTAAAATAACTTTTGTCCGCGGCTTGTTTCTTCCAATACCCCTGAACTGGAAAGTAACTATATTGTTATGTTTAATATAATCTCAAGGCCTTGGTTTTGTCTTTTAGTCACTCAGCAAGAAAAATACCGCTCGATGATTTACATTTACACAGTGGCTAGTAAGTAATAATATTATGTTCACTTGCCGCAACCACGATTTAAACTAAGAACACTTTGCTCATTTGTTTGAATCACAAATTATTATTTACTCAGCAAACATTCGGTTTTACTCACTCGGCTACTACTACAATGACAGCATTTTATACGGAAAGGTTTCATGTCACCAGCATTATTTCAAGGGATTCACAGTCATCTAATTCTTAGCTTTAAGTATTTCAGGTGGTGTTTGCGTTGGGACTTTGCGTTTTTTTGGGCTTATCCATAATTTCGCTCACATGGATCCCTTGATGTAATTTGATAAAGAAAGAGCCGAGTGTGGCTCTCTCTTACGAAGTGTTACTTAAACTTTCATGCGTAAGGGTCTTTATCCGATTTTGAGATAAGACCCTCTATAAAGGGCTTTGCCTAGCATTGAAACTATAGGGTGTTAAAGAAAGGTCCAATACATTTTAAATAATGATTAAAAAAAATCGAAGTTGATACTTCGACTATTCTTTCAGATACTCCTTGATTATAGTATACAGCAACGTTAACGTGGCAGTCAGGTGACAGTGCAATAAATAGAAGTTTTAATTTTTTATTTATTGAAAAACATACAGTTGTAATTTGGGATGATGTAGGACAATAAGATGGTAAAAATATGGCAAAAAAATATGAAATTACCTTCCCGAAGGGGTACCCGTGAAAGCTTGAGAGAACCTAGGCTGTACTGTCGAGGGCCCTATTACCTCTATGTATTCTTTCACAAATTCGCTGTCACTCGGTGGTTTCAATAAGAATGCCCGCGCGGCCCTGAGGACCTACCACGAGCCACGCATCTTTAACGGCACACAAAATAACCTACCACCTTCAACTAGGGTAGGCTTAAATAATCGTAATTAATTTAAAAAAAAACCGACTTCAAGTTCCGTTCTCCATCTTCGAAGTTCTTCATCAGACTGGTTAGGATTTGCAATCACGGGTGAAAAGGTACACTGTTTTACACTGATTCCGAGTGATCTGCTGTCATCCGGCTGAGGAGGACCGTTCTCCATCTCAGAAGTTCTTCATCAGATCTACACAGGAAGTATACACTTTCAAACAAAAAGATAATCTTCAAAGTAGGTCTACCTAGAAAAAAGTTCTGAGGTAACAAACATAAAAGATAAAAATACGGGTCACATTGGGTACCTCCTCCGTTTTTTAAGTCGGTTAAAAAGGAAGTTGTAGCCAATACACGTCCCACTATCTGCTCCTTAGCACTCTACCATTTTGCCTACTCTCAACTGTCACCTTAGCCACTTAACACTAATGAGGTGACAGTTAACAGTGGCTAAGGTGACAGTTGAGAGTAGACAAAAGGCCAGCGTGCTAAGGGGGCTGGACATAGGCCTTCTCTCAGAGAGAGGATATTCACGTTCAGACACTTACGTTTCTTCACAATTTTTATCAGATCTAGCACTCGTTTTATTTACTTTAAATATTTTTTTGAGACCGGTTTTTTAAACTTTCGTGGTTTTGAGACTTATGTAATTATTGTAAATATGGGGCAATCAAATACAATAAATCGTGGTAGGAATCACGTATTTTACAATTACTTAATTAGTAAATTACTTAGGTTAAATTGTGTTTTCAATACCTATAGTGCTCGTGAATTAAGATTTATTTTAGGTGCCTTAAATTAATTAGTAAATTTTTAGTTTTATATTTTTAGGAGGCTGTCTACGGAGCGTCTAAAAAGTTCAGGAAAAATCGTGGATCAACCTTCTATAGCGGTTTTTGGGCTTATAAGTGATTCGTGATAGCCCCTTGGATCGCCACCGCGCCTCGCGGCGGAAATCCCCAGATATATCCGTCAATGGCCCCTCAGAAATCTTTGTAGTATAATTGGATTCGCACAGTCTAAGGCCTAGCGTGCACGCTACGACAGAAGAGTAAAGTTGGGTTCACGACTTCTTATAAAAAGCTACTTAATTTGTCGATTCCCATTTTATTGCTGCTAAGTTACTTAGGCTTTTGCATCTACGTAATGAGATGATACAGCAGCGTCCAATGGTTATACAGGGTGTTAAAAGACCGCCAACAAAGCGGGAAACCACGTATTGTCCTCATCATAAGGAACATTTTTGCCCATGGAACTATGCCTGGGAAATCAACGGTTTCCGAGATAATGAGGTTCAAAGTCGGACTTTCCAAAATTTTTTTTTTGCAGAAATGCATTCAGTATCTAATTTTTATACATATCTTCTCAAGAAGCCATATCAAAATTATGAATATTTCTTACAAAAATCGACATAAAAATTGCAACCCGCAATGTATTCTAAACATCGGCACTTCAAGCTTAAGTAACATAAAGTTATACCTACGCTTGCGCATTATGACTTCTGTGCGTACCACGGTCTATTGCGTGATATAATATTTTTCAAAATTATGACCTCAAAAATCAAAATTATTTCCCAGCAATAATTTATCGAAAAAGTACTTTGTTTTGGTGTCTAGTATGCGTGGCTTTCGGGTCTCTTGGCGGTCTTTTAACACCCTGTAGTGTATATGCGGAGCTCCCTGCACGGGTGGTCGTCTCTACGCAAAATACGGCAGGCAGGAATACGACGTCATTTAAATCATCTATCCAAAGGACTGCCATTTAAATTGGTTTGTCTTATGTAGTCGTAGATAGTACATAGTCAAAACCTGTCGTCCCGTGCGTAATAGGCCTAAACGACAGGCTCTGAGGCCATTTAAATTGTTTTGTCTTATGTAGTCGTAGATATTACATAGTCAAAACCTGTCGTCCCGTGCGTAACAGGCCTAAACACCAGGCTCTTCGGGTCTTGCCTGTGGTAGGTAATTCGACCGCTATTGTCCAGTGGCGACTCTATAGCCAGATTGTTCGACTTTTGTTTGTGTTTCCAAGTAACTTAACAGAACCCATTTATAAATCTTTGGTGCGTCTATTTTGGGAGCTTTGTCACTTTATACCTAACACTTCGATGAGAAAATTTATGTGAAATTGCTATTTTGCGCGCGTGGAATGAATGATCATACAGTTAGCAAAAGAAACGGCATATCACTGTCAAGATAAAGCCAGCTTTTCTATCGGCAAAATCTCTCTCCACAAACATTCTCGCCAAGTAAAAGACGATTTAATTCCAAAGACCGAAGGTTATCGCGATAAGACAGTGAACCGTAAAACTACTTACACCCCGGCAAAGTTCCCGGGAGCGGTCATGCCTAAGAATATAGATAGCATCTTCTTCGATTTTTTAATGAGAAAAACGGTCGAGCATTAAGTGTAGTAGTTTGCCGAGAAATTTGCTTAGCATCTGCGATCTTGTGAGATAACATTTTTTACCAGGAAACTAAACTAGTATTTATGAACCACTGGATGATCATCTAATTATTATAGTTAGGTTTTGTCTTTTTTAAATAAATTCGATACTCGTCACAAGCAAACTTACCGTAGAGTTCATTTCTTGGCAAACAAACTGTATCTACAGGACAATTTTTAAATAGCTTTTTTCCTGAAACACGTCAAATTCTAAATGTGATTTCCATCAACGTTTGTTCTACGACTTCTCGAAAAGCTCGACAATTTTTATTTATTGAACGTTTCCTATTCTTTGAAAGTGTGCAATTCTTCTATTTCGGCGCTGCCCGTGCGGTGCGCTTTCATGCCTTTCCACTCTCTGCCACCTTTCCAGCCACTCCTGCTCCTATTTGTTACCCTGCGCAAAAAAAAAAAAAATGAAATATTAAAAAAAAATATTGTATTGTAAATCAATTTGCGCTTATACCAGTCGTACCTAAAACAAAAGTTTTCGAAAATCACATTTAGAAGTTGGGGTGTCTGAGGAAAAAGGCTATTTAAAAATTGCCCTGTATAAAGCGGTTTTAAAAATGCTCTCTTTTATAAGTGGTTTTACGTTGAGTTTCTGTAGGGGACAGAAAGTTAAATTAAACTTTGCATTGAATTAATTAACCAGCTCTACAAGTGGCTCTCCATTTAATTTTTGCGTTTTTAGGGTTCCGTATCTAAGGAGAAATACTGAACTTTTTAGTGTGATTTTGTTGTCTATCCCTATGACGCGGATTTATAGGTCGTATGAGTTAGTGTCATTTAGCATCTTAATTTGCATTTAAAAAAAGTTTAAGACGGAACCTAAAAATTCAAGTAGCATACCTACAGGGTGTTAAAAGACCGCCAACAAAGCGGGAAACCACGTATTTTCCTCATCATAAGGAACATTTTTGCCCAAGGAACTATGCCTGGGAAATCAACGGTTTCCGAGATAATGAGGTTCAAAGTCGAACTTTTCAAAACTTTTTTTTTGCAGAAATGTATTCAGTATCTAGTTCTTAACATATCTTCTCAAGATGCCATATCAAAATAATGAATATTACTTACAAAAAACGACGTTAAAATTTCAACCCGCAATGTATTCTAAACATCGGCACTTCAAGCTTAAGTATCATAAACTTATACCTACAATTGCGCAATATGACATCTGTGCGTTACGCGTCCATTGAGTTATAAAATATTTTTCAAAATTATAACCTAAAAAACCAAAATCATTTCCCAGCAATAATTTATCAAAAAAGTACTTTGTTTTGGTGTCTAGTATGCGTAGCTTTCGGGTCTGTTGGCGGTCTTTTAACACCCTGTATAGTGTTCAAAAGTATTCAGTATTATTCACAAAACAATTTCTCTCTTTTTATCTACCTGCTGATACGAGTAGGGAACCCTTGCGCCAAACTGTATTTTGTATAATTTTTTACTAAAGCTACAAACTCTCTGTAACCTCTGGGATCTTTTATGTTTTTATGTAATTATGCTTTTTTACCTTTATTTTCAAATGTGTAACAAACTGCATTTTCTATGATAATTGGCTTAGAGACCTTGGACCCTTTCTATAGAAAACTTGCTTTTCCGGTTTTCAAACAAGATTCAGGAGCCAAGTGAAGAGTTTTGAAATGAATGAAAAAATTCAAGTTAACCCAGTTTACTGTGGCGGTAAATTATATTTTGTCGTAAAGCCATGGTGTTTCCACAATCGGATCTACATATTAGCTAATTTGGCTCGATATGGCTCGTCGTCGACACGGCTGCAGAAGGCGTCTGAATATTTAATACATTGATGTAGCAACTCACGCATGAGGCATGCTACAACGCTTATATTAGTTCTAAGACCCATTTACTAGTATATAAGGAAAGCTAGTCTTCCGTGACTAATACTTAGGAGGACGGGTAAAGTGTAATGAAAGATCTTTTTGGATGCATATTTTCCAAAACACAGACCTTCAAGTTCTCAACATGGGTCTTAATTATTCTTAAGACCTAGGTTCCAAACATCGGCACGAGTAAAAACTCGTCGCTTTTGGCGGGAGAATAAAAAGAAAAATGTGGGTTCTACGTATGATGCCATAATTTGGAAAGTAAATTCGTTAACATTATTTTCAACACTAGTGGAGCCAGAGTTGAAAATAAAGTTAAAAAAATCTCTGGATTTTCGAACATCTTTCATTCGAGCTACTTTTCCTGTGTAAATGAGCTTTAAAAGGTGTGATTACACTGCGCACAGAAACGGCTTATCTTCCCGGCACTAGTTTCCATTAACTTTTAGTGAGACAAAGTAAATGGAAAGTTTTCCAAGAATATTGGGCGACCGGGCGAGGGCGTAATTTATACAAGACAAGAATTTATTTTATACCGCCCCTTTTTCCGTTTATTGCCCTTCAGTTTTTTTTTTTCAGTTTACTCGTTTTAATTATGTAATGGAACGTGGCTGCAAGATGCTGTCGGTGTGAATACAGCCTTACCGTCATTCCGTTCATTATTCATGTGGCACAAAACGCGGAGTCACTGCTCACGTATTAAATTTTGCCTTCACGCGTGCGGGGAGGATTAAAACGTCTGGGTGCTTGCGTCTTTTGAGATAAACTACCTGACGAACAGACAAAAGCTTAAATTGTATGATTAATTGGCTTTACTTGACATTTTATATGGTTCAGTTGACAGCTTTTTTTAACTGACGCATATTTTCTAAATTTCATTGGATTCTACAGATTTAAAATGCAAAATAACTGTATAATTTTTTTATTTTTCTATATTTTTAAATGTGGGATCACGGGCCCATTATTTTTAGAGAATACAGGGGCTGGGCAGGCCGGGCGCACTCCGCATCAGGTTAGCTACAAGTACGCAGCGGGCTCAACTTGTCGAGGGCTGCCTGTGCGACCAGGGGCCTGTAACGCAATCGTGCCAAAATGGGCTCCCAGTTGACAGCTTCAATGGGCATTGATCAGTGAGGCATCGATTGCCGTAAATTGAAAACCATTTCGAGGAATAGGGATACTGATTACTATTAGGGGTTTAATAAGTAAAATTAAAACGGATTATTAATATTTATCGCCAAAAATGTTTACTTCATTTTTCTTTCGATGACGTCATCATAGTCTCTAATGCGGTCTGTTCCATTGCCTACAAATATTTAAAAAAACGACTGTCAAAAGTGTCAAATAAGTGAGAAAATAACCTTCTTGTTGACTTGACACTGACATTTGTCAAACGTCAACATATTTTTATTTTTTAATAGAATGAATGAAGGCAATGAACTTAGTACATAATGCCAGTGGTGACGTCATACACAAAACTTTTAGAATTTTAAATAATTAATAAAAAAATATTTACATAAAAAATTAAGAAAATATTCAAATTAGTTTCTTATATTTGTCTATATTTTCGATTTATAGAATAAAAAATAAAAAATGACGATGCCCATAACGATTTATTAATGCTGTCGGTCCTTTTAATGTTTTTGTGGTACAGCAAAGAATATTCTGATTCTAATTCTAGAGGATTAGTGCTCTGGTTGTAGGAGACAAACGAGGAAACCCCGGTTTTGTCCTTCTGCTGGGACGCCATCAACACGCCATTGCGTTACAGGCTAAGGCCCCAGGGGAGTTTTATCCCCCTATCGGGTAGCGGCATCACGCTTTACGCGGTGAAACAAAGCAAGATGGTTCTAGCCGATAATGGGATACAACTTTTATCGTGACATTGTACCCCTACCTGAATTGCACTTGATTGTGTCGGAGCAAAAGTCGCTATTAATTTAAATTATGTTGCGGAGTGAATCTTCTGTACATGTACTATCAGGTTTTCTGTGGCCCGGTCGTTCGCCAGATTGTGCAAATGGCACATGTAGCACTTATCAGATCCCTAGCCTGAGGCCACGGGGTCGCCGAAGCAGTTCGACTTTATGGCTCCATCATATTAAACCCATACACTTTTTTTCGTTACCCATTGGCTATTGAGTAAGTGGCCTGGCCTCTTCCTCCCACTTATGCAAAAGTATGTTTTGATACATTTTTTAACTATAAAACACTAACAAAAGCACTAAACCGTATAAAAAACCTCTCGATTCGTAACTATGATTTTTTCACTATGATTTTTGTCTGTCTTATCTTATTTTAGTCACATTTTTCTTATATTAAGTCGTCACGTTGGGAGCAAACTAAAAACCAGCGCTATCGCTATCGCTATGCTGTTTGACAAAATCTTTTCATTCTTATTCTTAAAACAGATATTGATCCACGCGTGTTTCGTGGCCCCACCTGCGACTGGCAAGCGGCTGTTTTTCCGCGTCCGTCGCGAAGGGTCGACGTGAATTGCCAATAAAGCGACGCGGCCGTTCACCAACCTCCGCCGCCCGTAACTAATGCAATTGTAAATTTCACCCCGATGTTTTTGTTCAATTGTAGATTTGTCAACTTTTAATGTTGATCTTGAAAACTTATATTAGTTGGCCTAGCCCACAGGAAAGACAAGTGTCTATACTTGCGGAGCCAACTAAGTCGCGGGTTTCCTCACGACGTAACAATGTTCCAGGCACTGCAGCGTCCTAGTGGTCACTTCACCCATCTAGTGTGAGTGAAGGTGCCACTGGACGCTGTAAAAAACAACTCATTACCTAGATGCAAAGGTCTTAGGGTGGTATTCATGAACGATACTTAAACTCAGTTCAAACTAGAACGCTACTTAAACTCTGTTTAAACTCAGTTCAAACTAGAAAGCCCCTTGAACTCTGTTTAAACTCAGTTTAAGTAGAGTTTAGTAGTGTCGACTGTCGATAAAACAGTGCATGTTTTGATTTGAATATTCCTCCCTTCATATCAAAACATATGGAACGGTTCGAATATTTAGCTGGTAAAATAAATCACATTTTGTTTTGGCAACGTTAGAGTTGCCATGCTTTTACCACCAAAATAAGTGCGATTGTACTAGTTTCGTGCGCAAAATATGTGCTTTGGTGTAGCTGACAGCACAGTTTCGTTGTAAACACGCCCGTAACGTAATCGAGTAGAGTTACTCACTGTCAAGTACAGTCGCTGGCGACTAAACTTTGACAGTTCGCTGATGTATGATAGCGCTTGACAGTGAATTAATTATAGTTGTTGCCCGTAACGTTCCGGGTTTTTTTCTTAACTTCTTTAGCATGAAAACTAGCTCACAAAAGTTTAATCACTGTCGTTTTTACTTTTATGAGCGTAATACGTAGAACTAATCGCAAGTTTCCATTTTGTTCTTGGAATACTAAAGCGCTTACCCGTACTGGAAAAGTTGGAATAAAAAATAAACTACAAGAAATGGTTACTACAGCCGATAAGTTAAAATACTACCTATTAACAAATGTACCTAAAAATTTGATATACTTAATAACACAAATTGAAAATATCATAATTACGTTCATTTAATACGAAAAACCGGCCAAGTGCGAGTCGGACTCGCGCACGAAGGGTTCCGTACCATTATCTATAAAAACGGCAAAAAAAAACACGTTTGTTGCAGGCCCCCCTTAAATATTTATTTTATTCTGTTTTATTTTGTTAGACAGACAGACGGACGTACAGCGAAGTCTTAGTAATATGGTCCCGTTTGGCACCTTTCGGGTAGGGAACCCTAAAAACGGCTCTAATAAGCGGTTTAAAAAATAGTACACTACTGCAGTAAGCACCGTCATATTTCAGTAACAAAGCACAATGCTCCAACACTCTGGTAAATTCCAGTTTCTAAAGCAACCTATTTCACGCTCTACGCTTTTGGAGCAAAGTTTCCGGGCGGGAGTTACATTAGATAGGTATTGCTATAGTTCGTGTCAACTCATTTTACCAATTTTCCACCTATTTAATTAGAATAGTGGAGCATGCAGCGTGCGTTCAACTAAAGCTTCCACTAGAAAAAACGCGTTTTGGGTTGACACCGTTCAAATCACATCAGTACTATAGAGGTAATTTATACCCTGCCTCACGCACAGTTTATCTATTGTTCACTGGACATTAAGGTTCAACGAACGTTCACCGGTTCATTTACTGTGAAATAGAGGTAATAGTTATTTGTTATGCAAGGATGCAAAATTATTGTTTGCAGCGAGTGCTTGTATTGAATACCGAGCTAGCGAGCGTAGCGAGTGGTTAAAGAAAGAAACCCGAGCGTAAAGAGGCATTCAGAAGCACGAGACGCAAATAGTTATGGCTTAAGACGACGTACGTCTCACAACTAGCGCCGCCAATGGAAAAAAAATCATATATTTTTTTTTGATGTGTTTTTAGCAAAAAACGCTCCTGCGATTTCTCAACGCGAGCCTTAACTATTTTTAGGACCTAAGGTTTGGATTCCATATCCTAGAACTTAAGAATGCAATCGATTCTCGCCAAAAGTGGCCACTTTTGGCGAGAATCGATTGCATTCGTAGGAAATCCAATCCTGGAATCCAAACCTTAGGTCCTAAAAATAGTTAAGCCTCGCGTTGAGAAATCGCAGGAGCGTTTTTTGCTAAAAACGCATCCAAAAAAAAGATATGATTTTTTTTCCATTGGCGGCGCTAGTTGTGACACGTACGTCGTCTTAAGTGCGAAACACACAACTTTTCAGGAAATTTGTATAGAAAAACAATAGACAACTAGGTAGGTACCTATATGAAATGAGTTTCCTTCCTCTTTGCTTTGTTTGACAGATGAGCCTGTGGCGTTGCCTAGCAACGGGTTGTTGATTTCATGACACTTCAAGAAGACACGATTTGTTATTTTTAGCGTGTCATAAAATCAACCACCCGTTACCAGGCAACGCCACAAGTCAAAGGAGTTCCTTATTTAATATTTTCCTTATTTTAGTTTTTTACACCATAGGGCGTCGCGTTCAAATTTCGAAGCGCGCAAAAATGCAGATAGTTTAAAATAGGATTTTCTACGATCACATGTTTAAAGTAACAGCATACTTTCCGAGACTGAGAGATGTAATAACGGTGCTTATTTGAGAGAATACCGGGGCTGAACCTACGTAACTCCCTGAAAAACCGGTAGTGTAAGCCGTGAGCCATCTCACGTGTTGTCAACGTAATAAAAGCGTGATAAAATGTACGTGTCATAATTCCAGGCTCCCGGGTACAAATGTGTCTTATCTGTGTAGTAAAACACGGTTTATATGCGGCGCTAAAATTTCGTCTTCTAGTGGGATCTATGTCGCGACTGAACACTTGAACAGTGGCGGCAGACTACTCGCTGTTTAGGCAGAAAATGTGCGTTGGCAAACAATTTATAAATTATTTCAAGTGCTATTTAATTAAATACATATAATGAAATAAAGCGGCCAAGTGCGAGTCAAACACGCGCACAGCGCCCGTACCTAGCATATAATCGTAACTAAGAAACAGGCCTAAGATTGAACCGAAATCGTGAGTGCCTTCTACCTAACCCCAACGCAGTGACAGACAACGCAACTGCCCCCGTATTATCTAAAATATCCACCGTAAAAATAACGGATTTTAAATGTCAAAAAATACATTGTTCATTTCAATAAGGGCTATTTTCGGGTGTTTTGACTCTCGGAGGTTGAGTGGAATTTTTACATAATAGAGGCGAAGCTTTGACTTGGCGCCGCCGCAGAATAATTCATGTTGTGAATACAACCTATGTCATACTAAACTTTGCAATGGTGATTCGACTATCTGTGATTGCGGCGTTATTTGAAACACGCTCGCGTGGGACGATCCGTGGAATGAGCTATGTGCACCCAAGTACAGGGGCCTTAGCCTATAACACAATGGCGTATCAATGGCGTCCCAGGTAAAGGACAAAACCGGCATTTTTTCGTTGTTCTCCTATAACCAGCGAACTAATCCTCTAGAAATAGGCTCATAATATTCTTTGCTGTACTACAAAAACATTAAAAGGACCGACACTGGACCGACAGCATTAATAAATCGTAATTGAAACAGTCAACCGGGAGCACATTTTGGCACCATTGCGTTACAGGCTAAGGGCCCTGTAGGTACTCCTGCAGGCGTAGCACAAGATTGTGTTAGAGCGTATCCATAACTCTAGCTATCTAACTCTTTTGTTTGACGTATAGTGGGATGGCTAGCGTTATAAACCCATGGATACGCTCTAACCCAATCTTCTGCTACGCTTGTTGGTCATATTTCTTACGTAGATATTCTCATTGGCCTTTGTGTCTTCATCAAAACGCGCGGAAGTCGTCATAAAAATATTATGTCCGGGGCCCTTAACCCCGCGAGTCAGGAGGACAGCCCATTACGGGCAGTACCTAAATCCTGCCTTAAATTGGACCTACGATAAATTTCCCTTAATGTCTGTCGAAACGGCCTGTAACAAAGAAAGTGCGCCATAGGCACCAGCATTTTCTCCCTGTCGCTTGTCCCCTAATATTTCGTTACCTTGAAATATTTACTTCTGTAAAGTGTACTTACTACTACTTTACTAGCTTTATGTTTATGCAGTCTAGTTTCAAATTAATTTTAGGGAGAGATACCAAAACGCACGATAACATTTTGGTAATACGTACATGTTTTAGCTGGTGTTTACACACCAAACACAATTTAAAATAAACACAATTTTCTTATTTAGGCATCTAAAGAGTAGCTAAAAGATCCCAAATTCAACCTGGAATATCTGTTTGAGCTGATAAAATGTACACTGAAAAAAATGAAA
>CASGHI010000046.1:0-35757 GCA_949319315.1 Zelleria hepariella
CCGCTACGTCACAGCTCAGCTCTGCTGCGGCGACGCTTCCAGAGCCTTCCCACGACTGAGCCGGATTCAGAAATAACAAACAAATAAAAAATATCACCTCGATAATAACAAGGCCCGCGGCAGCCGATACCGGCCGCTATCGCCTGCTTATCGCTCGATAAGCGCGCGATATGACGGATACCGCCGCTGGGACGTGGATTAAAATAATCTGGATTCGATATTATCTCCATCTATGTAAAGTACCTAGAAGATGAACACATGCATGTGGTATGTAGCAGGACTTCTTTTTAACTACGTATTTTGTTTTGCAATGTTTGTCTCTTCTCTACATATTTTGGGTTGCAATAACCACATTGACAGTCAGAGTCAAAGCTTGGTGGTAATGGGCAACAAAGATGGTGGTTGACAGCAAACTAATATCTGAAGGCAAATGGCAAATAAGTAGGAAGCGAAGGGAACCGTGATGCTTTGTCATGATTATCGCTATAAAGCACTGCCGGCGTAGCATGGCCGGCCAAATCGAGATTAGGTACAGCTCGATATACTGCTGGCATAGCATAGGTGTACTGGACATACTAAAGTTTATAGATCAATAAATTAGGTACCTACTTTGTATGTCTGTACCCTCCGGCTCGTAACGACCGAATGTCAGAATGCCCTAATTTCATTGTCCTCATAGGCCTGACATTCGAAATGACTTCATTTACCAATCCATGCAGGTAAATAAAAGAGTGGCATAATGAGTTGAGTACTGTATCGAGAGCTATATGCTCGTAATGGCAGTCATGCTAGCTAGACAGTAGACATCTTGGACAGTTAGTGGATGCAGGTGCAGTTGCAGGTGCAGGTGCAGGTGCAGGTGCAGGTGCAGGTGCAGGTGCAGGGTGTGTGGTGACGGTGATCATACCTGTCTCCGCGGACGCTCGTCGCCGTCCCTCTCTCGCTCGCGCTCTCGCTCGATGACGAAGTCTCTCGCTCCCTCCCCCGCGCCGCCCGCCACGCCCCTGCGACACACAACACACGCTACTTTGAACAAACTGACACACGCGACACAACGAGACACAACGAGACACAACGAGACACAACGAGACACAACGAGACACTACGCGACACTATGCGACACTGCGCGAGTCGCGACACAACTGCAAGATAGGCACGTTAGTTCCACTTTTGGTCGAAACTGGGCCCTTATTCTATAAGCAGGCACTCTCACAGACAGGGCCCACGAAGCTACAATACAGGGTGTAACATAAAGGTCCTTTCATAGTTGAGGGTGTCTTGACTACAATAAAAAAAAAAGATTAAAACGACTCTCTAAACTTTGACAATACCTAGATACCTTTATGTGACACACTGACAGGACTATTTCTGAATTCTGACACCACTAGAGTCTAGTGGTGTCAGACTTAGGTTTCTTTCCACGCGTCCAGTACCAGGTGTAAGTACCAGGTGTAAGTACCAGGTGTAAGTACCAGGTGTAAGCCGCCACCGGAAAGCCGAACTTATGTTTCATGTAGATCATACTACGCTATGAGGGACACTGCGCTCGCGACACTCAAAGATGCTGTTATCTCGGCTGCACGGCTGTATCGATCGAAATAACTTGATATGGAACAGATATATCTTATCAGCGAGGCGGTGACAAACCGACTTCAGTAATGATCAACACTCAGTGTTTAGATGATAGTGCTGGAACAATCTAGCTGGGGATTAGCGGTGATGACATACTCGACGACTGGCCGGGTTGACACGAGGCCAATATGTACACTATATAGTGGAATAGTTTTTGGGATGAAATGGCCATTTTTAGCACATTTACTCTTCAGCCCATGCTTAGTTTGATCAACAGCCAAATCCAATTTTATAACTTCGAATAAACTAAACTTTCATAAGGATGTAACCGATTTCCGGCTAACAGAACGAACGGCTCGAACAAACTCTGATCTTCCAATTGATCTCGGTAACCACGCCCAATTGGACTTCGTCCACCGTCGTAGCCGGAAACACGTCGGAAAGCAGTAGTTGCATCTGGCATTGGATTGTGCGAAGACGTCTTTAGTTAGCAGTAGTTCTCATGATACAATTTCTTAAAAAATAACAGCACACAGCGGTCTTGTCGCTAAAAGCGATCTCTTTCAGACAACCTGTGCGTGCTGCAGTATATGGTGTCTCACCGGAGTGCATTGAGCTCCTCGACAAGCGCGTGCGCAGCGACGTCGTGGCACTGGAAGATGTGCAGCTCGCGCCGGGGCTCCTCCCCGCCGCCTGGGGGGGCGGGGGCGCCGGGGGGCGCGTGGGGCGCGGGGGGACCCACCACGAAGGCCAGCACGTTGTTGTAGAGTTCTGCCGGCTCGGGCGACGTGAACGCGGTGGGCGAGTGCAGCCACGCGCCCGGGAACCGCTCCATCACTGACTGGAACACACACACACACACACAGGTTAGCGAGGTGCAGTTTGCGTTGTCGTCAACACCCACCATCAGCCGTTCTTGTAATGCCTATCAAGGACATTGGGCTTTTCATTCATAGATCTATCGGGATGGGTTGCCATAGTGCTACGCTTGGTCCACTTTAGGATATATTACCATCGAGCAGGGTCCAGCTTTTTTCATGCCCTGCTTACAATTACAAAGAGAAAGATCTTTCAATGTATCTGGTGTCTTTATGCGATCGCCTATCATATCACAACGGAGACAGAAGCAATAAAGCAGATGGGGATGGTGGTCGGTTGGTCCACTCACTCCAGTCTCATAGTCCATGACGAGCACCCACTGTGGCTCCACGCACAGCTGCATCTTCTGGCTCCAGATGCCGTTGCTCTTCTCCAGCTGCAGCAGCCGTCTCATTCCGTCCGCCGGGAACACTATCCCCGTCTCCCTCGTGACCGTGAAGGTGGCCAAGTGTTCCACGGAGTAGACACCCCGCGTGTCTCCCCCCCCGCCGCCCCCCTCCCCCCGCAGCCCCGCCAGCTCGTCGAACTCGTCGAGCGCGTGCCGCTCCTCCCCCCGCGCGGCCGCCTCACCCCCGCCGCCGCTCCCCCGCGCACCCCGCGGGCCTCGCTGTGCCATGCTGGTGGAGACTCAGCTCAGCGGTGACGTCATTATTCTGAAACTGAACACACATGCACGTTAGTACAAGGGCCAATAGCTGTCAAGATCGCCACTTGACTTGAGCAGCGGGAAATACCTTGACATACATCATACAACTCTACGCAATCACCAACTGTTTAGGTTCAACATAGAGCTAAAGGTTTTTGGCTATGTAATTAAGTCATAATATGTACGTATAATATAATAATAACAAACTCGTGATATGATTGTACGGTGACAGACTTCAGATTTGAACTGGTTAGGTACCTTTGATTTACCATCACATTTATTTTATTGTGTTAAAAATGTTACAGAAAGGTCCAAGCTTTTTGTATTGACGGGAAATAAAAAGCCCTCCTACCGGAGAACAGGCCAGCCATAGACTTGCAAGGAATGAAGGATCGCGGTATGTTCTATGTCCGTTCTGTCTCACACTCAGACTAAGGCTCCGACTTTCTCTCTCACGCGCTAATTTATGACGAAAGCCGCTCTACACGCACAGTTTCGCTACTTGCGTAAGCGATCAGCATATTGTACATACTGTACATGACGCACGCACCACAGAGTCCCCGCGGTACCCGCGCAGGGTACCGGGGTACCCGCGCAGGGCACCGGGGTACCCGCGCAGGGTACCAGGTACCCGTGCAGGGCACCGGGGTACCCGCGCAGGGTACCAGGTACCCGTGCAGGGCACCGGGGTACCCGCGCAGGGTACCAGGTACCCGTGCAGGGCACCGGGGTACCCGCGCAGGGTACCAGGTACCCGTGCAGGGCACCGGGGTACCCGCGCAGGGTACCAGGTACCCGTGCAGGGTACCGGGGTACCAGCGCAGGATACCAGTTCAGGGCACCGGTCTAACACTGTGTTGATTTCAGGCTACTACTACGTTGGAATTACGTACTCCACTGCTAAAAAAAGTACTTGAATCATTGTGTCTCACATAAATGAAATTAGGGCGTTTTGACATTCGGTCCTTACGACCCGGAGGGACCAAATGTATGCTATTAACATAAAAAAATCGTACAGTTGATACCTGAGGTACCCGTAGTAAAAAAGGTTCGATGTTTTTGGTACAATGGTTCCAGAAAGGAAGAATGAAATTTTATGTTTGTTCTGAACCATGTTCACAAACGTTTTATTTAGGTAGTATGTTGTTTGATTATAACACGCTAATCGAAATAATTTTATTATAGAAAATATGTTGTACTTGTTTAGGATCTCAATTTATAGGTACCTTCTTGGATTTTTGTTACAAATTGTGCAAATTACTCTCACGCGAGCTTCACTCCAACGTCTTACTATGAGTAACATTGGATCTTCAAGACTTCAATGTAATATAAGGTCTGACAATAAAATCCATTACGAAAGTACCATTGTTAGTACGTTCAATGATTAAATTATTAGGCGAAGGTTTCATCAGCTCATTAGCTAACAACACAGTGAAGAGTGACGCATGCGCAGTGAGTCACACCCACCTGAAGCCTTCAGCTACACTGCGCACTTTAATTGCCTGAACGATCACTTGGTGCCAACAAATACAAATATATGTGGATAGCTCAGCCGAGACGGGCCTTGAACCCGCGACCTCTATGTTACCGTACTAGCGCTCTATCTAACCAATGTAAGTGTTGATGCATGATTCATCTTCCCTTTTAAAAATCAGACGAGGGTGCCATCGTTATCCCTATCACAGGTAGGCCTTTCGAAAAAACTAAATCGGATTAAATAATACTGTCTACTCAATATCTTCTCGCGCATAGTAATAAATCTAGCTTCGTGCATACCGTACAATATAAATACACATAATCCATTATAATACTAATCGATTATGCATTCTTGTCGCGCAAAAACTATAGTAAATAAAATGTCTATGACCTCTACGTTCCTGAGAACTTTCATTGTGTGCGCGCGCGTTGATGTCTAATACAGGAGCGAGCGGGAGCGGCGGCGCGGTGTATGTATGTGGCGCACCCCCGCCAACGGGTTTGGAGTTTGGAGCCAGCCGCTGCACCGCGGCCTGCCGCATGTCGCTAGCAGCGTGCTGCCGTGCTGCCGTGCTGCCGTGCTGCGGGTAACATACAGGCAAACAGTCTGCTTCTATCTGTTGTAAGTACCTGCTGATAGGGCGCGGAATGCGGCGCGATAAACACGCGCGGTGAGTCGGTGACGCAACCTCACACACGCCTCTACCTGCGCGCACACATCCTCACACTCTGTCACGCTCCTCTCACTCACGGCAGACCAGTGTGGGGGTGTCCCGCTCGCACGCGCCGGTAGGTGCTAGCGTGTCGCTGTGAGGCTAATTGATAGCTGATACCTCTCGCTCCCCACACCCCGCCGCGCGCCCCGCGCCCCGCGCCCGCCCGCCGCCGCCTGCATGCTGATGAGCCTCGCGCCTCCCGCCGGCATCCGGTCTGCAGCCAGCCAGCCCGCCTGCCAGCCCGCCTGCCAGCCCGCCTGCCAGCCCGCCTGCCAGCCTACCAGCCCGCCTGCCAGCCCGCCTGCCAGCCCGCCTGCCAGCCAGCCTGCCAGCCCGCCTGCCAGCCTGCCAGCCCGCCTGCCAGCCCGCCTGCCAGCCAGCCTGGGTCGGCCAGCACCGTGCTAGCGTCGGAATATACGGCACACTAACGGTGTGACCGCTCGACTGTACTCTCAGCTGACATCATTGTGTTTGCGATCTGTCACCGTGTCGAGTGCAACTCGAGCGGCGGACGGACGGGCGCAGCCGGGCGCGGGCACTAGTGCACGGTCACTCGACCGCAAACACCCTTCATTGTTGTGCCTCCACGAACTACGAGCCCCGAGCCGCCGCCGCCGCTACGCGCGGTATTTTGGAAATAATAACACGATTGCTTACTAAACAAACTTGTTCACCGATCGGCACTGTTTGAGAGTTTCTAATGTTACCGTATTATGTGTAGGGGCCTAGTTGTTCGGACACATTCCAGCGCCGCGCGCGCACTCCACTGAACCACGTCCGTGGACAGACGCGGACGATGTCACTTGACATGTCGACACACTGCGACAGGGGAGGGCTGCGAGGGACAGGGTCGGAGTGTTTCGGGTGTGAAGTGACCCCGCGAGTAACGGGAGCGCCGCCCGGGAGCGCGGGAGTGTCGGGCGTCGACCCCGCGCCGCCGCCACCGCCCCGCGCGGGTCACACGCCGCAGCCTGCCGGGGGTCACGAGGTCAGGGTCCCGGGTCCAGGCCCGGGCTGGCCCTGGGGCGCGACTCACCTGTGTGTTCACACTGTGGCTCACTGTCACTCGCGCACACTCGCTCGCGCCGACGCACCGCCGCGCACTGACGTGGCGGGCGCGCGGGGGGCGGTAGGTAGGTGGGGGGGGGGCAGGTAGGCACAGAGGCAGGCGGCAGGCGGTAGTGCGGCGCGGCGGCAGTGAGCTGTGCGGCATGGCGGCGAACGGGGCGGCGGCGCGCGTGTGCCACGTGCGCAAGACGCCGCACTTCGACGGGTACGGGTTCAACCTGCACGCCGAGAAGGGCAAGCCGGGCCAGTACGTGGGCAAGGTGGACGCGGGCTCGCCGGCGGAGGAGGCGGGGCTGCGCCCGGGGGACCGCATCCTGGAGGTGAACGGGCGCGCCATCGCCGGCGAGTCGCACAAGCAGGTGGTGGCGCGCATCAAGGAGCGCCCCGACGAGGCAGAGCTGCTGGTGGCGCCCCCGCGCCCCGGCGACCCCCTGCCGGACCTGCAGGCCGAGCCCACCCCCGAGCCTGCACCCGCGACCCCCGCTGCTGCACCTGCGGCCTCCCCTCCTGCGCTCAACCTGCACATGACGGCGGCGGAGATGCGCGCGCAGCTGGCGGCGCGCAAGCGGGCGGACCCCAAGAAGGTCCCGATGGACCTCAAGTCCAAGTTCGACATCGTCAAGAAACTGTGAAGTGTCAGTGTGTGCCCTGCGTGTGACCGCGCCGCGCCTGTGTGCGTGCGCCGCGCCCTGCTGTATGTGTCTGTGTGTGTGTGTTCACGTGTACACACACCTGACACACGCACACATGCGCGCGCGCTCTTGTTGATTTGTTTCATATTTATTAGGTACTTATATTAATGATGATTATCTTGTGATCGATCACTTTCGTTTGCGCACTAACCTCGAGTTTGTTTGTATATTACGTTTTAAATATTGTAAATTGATTGAATTGTATGTATTACGTAGCTATAAGTATTATCGTATTGTTTGACTATATAGTTTTACAAAGTTTGTTGTTGTAAGCGTAGAGTATAGCAAAGGCAATTAAATAAATAAATAATACGTATACAAGAAAACGAGTCGTTTGGTTTCGGTCGAGCGGCAAGCCCTGACCCAGTGCCCCCCCTGCCCCTGCCCCCCCTGCCCCGGCCCCCCCCCTGCCCCGGCCCTGCCCCGGCGGCGCCCGCGCGGATGATTGCACAGGTTGCGAAACGTTGAATCATGTATGATACCGTCATTTACTAACCGATTAGCTAATGTGCTACATTATAATGGAGCAACCATAAGCATACCTTATTAATAACACATCTATATTGAAACGAGCAGTTTTTGGTTCAGTCTCGCAGCCTGTGGTCCGTCGGCCGCGCGGTCCATCTGTCACGACTCACGAGGGGCCTACGCTACGGCGCGGGCGCATACGGCGCATACCTCACGTTGAGCCAAGCAAGAATGTTGTAATGTACCTAACTTGTAAGTTGTAATCGTAAATTATAACGTGTTGTCTCAGTACTCTCAGTGCAGGCGCGAGGCGGTCGCCAGGCAGGCAGCAGGCAGGCAGCAGGCGGCAGGCACGTAGCTCCGAGGTGCTATCTAATCGCGCGATATGGCACATACAAGTGAAGTCGGACACAACACAATACTAACTAATGTGTCCGAAAGTATGATTGTCAGTTTATACTTATTTAGATTCAACTCACGATCCATTGCTCTGATGCAGTATATTTTTGCATCGATAACAGCCCTTCATACCTTGCTACCTTGTTTAGTCCTCTAATCTCTCGAAGCTTTTTTTTTCAATATTGCATCACTTTACAATGTCTTTATTTTAGGAATTTAGTTTCATTGGGACTGAAGCGGGGAGATCTTTGCCCAGCAGTGGAACACTAATACCGAGACTAAGTAAAAAAAAACATTCTACCTATTCTAAATAAATATTTTTTTATTTGAATTTAATTTTGTGAAATCGACATAAGTATGTTTTTTTGTCGATCTTGCTGCTTATTTATTTAACACGTATGTTGTCTATTTTTGCTCCATAGGTTCTCATTCTTAACTGACACACGCACGAGTGAAGCCACGTGCAAAGCTAGTAACTACATAAAAGTACTTAAAAGCCTGAAGGAACTAATAAACCTCGACCCATGCGGATTATTTGCGGCGTAACGCTTTTTCTAGAGCTGAGTTTTCTATACAGTGCTCTCTCACACTATGGGCTAGGCTAGGATAATTTTATGGTCGGTGTGGTGCAGCTGGCTTAGCACAAGAATGGGTTAGGCTGTAGATAAGGGGTTTATAACTTATATCTACGTAGAGTGGGATAGATAGCGTTGTAATCCCTAGATAGGGTCTAACCCAACCCTTAGCCAGCAGGACATATGCCACTCTTGGTTGCAGAGGATCCATCGTTCAAGACTTGTAGTAAAGCTGACGATGCAATGTGGCGTGCATCAAGTAATTAGTGCCTCTATGTGAGTTCCTTCCGATCTGTGTGCTGTGTGCTGTGTGCTGTGTGCTGTGTGCTGTGTGCTGTGTGCTGTGTGCTGTGTGCTGTGTGCTGTGTGCTGTGTGCTGTGTGCTGTGTGCTGTGTGCTGTGTGCTGTGGCTCCCCCAAGTGTCACGGGTTTGCTCATCGGTAGTCCACTTCGCATTGTTTAACTGGCTCGTGAGTGTTCTAAACTACAGGGTGCACTCTAAGTCGATAGCGGAACTTTAAGTAGGCTGTCTACTGATCAATACAAACGGCTTGTACTAGGTGGCGACAAAAATTGAGCTAAAAAATATCAGCTGTTCCATACAAAAGGTCGACTCAGTACTGCGCCAAATGTATGAAAGAGCTGATAATTTTTTCGCTCCATTTTTTTCGCCGCCTATTACAATTTGTTTGTAGTCATCAGTAGACAGCCTACTTAAAGTTCCGCTATCGACTTAGAGTGCATCCTGTAGTAAGTACGAAAAGGATCAATTAATTTACGGCACACCAGGGTTGCAGCCAAAGACTTTAAAGTCTGTGGCTGCAGCATTACTGGTTGCTACATTAAAGGTGCCCAGCGGGACCCCTAAGCCTGCGTTGTCTGTGTGTCCGTCGGTCCGTCTGTACTACAATTTTTGAACGAGCGAGCGAAGCGAGCGAAGTTCTCCGAGTCTACTGGAACAATCCGGCGTTTGTATGTATGTATGTATGTATGTATGTATGTTTGTATGTTTGTATGTTTGTATGTTTGTATGTTTGTATGTTTGTATGTTTGTATGTATGAATGTTCGTTCGACGATAACTTGAGTAATTTTTGTCGGATCGTCATGAAATTTGGTAGGCAGGTAAATTAAATTAAAAGAATTTTTAAGTTCGAACATGAGCCAAATCGGTCGAGGGGTTGCCGAGATATGGGGTTGTTAAGTTTATATGGGATGAGAGAGGGCGCCACTGCTGCCTCTCAGTAACAATAAAATAGTGCTAAACAGTGATTTTAAAAGTGATAAAAACGTAAATCTAATCAGTAAACAGTAAAAGCAGTGATAAAAACTAACAAAAGTGAACTATAAATACAAATTCTGTTTGGAAACAATATTGTGGATATCGGACGTAAAACTCAGTGGAAACAATAAAAATAAACTTTTACGGGTCGCGAAATAATCCGTAACAAGAACTCTATTTTAATCCAATAAATCCAAAAAATTTGCTAATTGCTAAGGTCCAAAGTACACCAGATTAGAAAATACAAAACAGCGCCATCTATTTAAAAAAAAATTGTTATTCTACTTCCTAACAGAGGGCGTGACAAAACCTTTTTTATCAGAGCCATCTAGTGTTCAAAATTATAAACCAAAAAGTCCTTATGCTCAACAATAGAGGTCGCTTTACTTCAAAACTACAAGAGAGTCCTATACAAAACTTAAAATGGAAGAAATACTAGATAAACTACAAAAAATCCAAAATGATCTAGAGGCACAAAAACTTTAAATAAGAAAAAGCGGCGAACAAGTTACAGAAAACATTCAAAGAATGTTTGGCGAAAAACTAAAAATGCTAGAAGAAAAATCTGAAAATCTTGAAAAACGAGTGGAAAATCAAGAGCAAAGACTGTAGGGGTTGGTCCAATTACCACACGGGGGTTATTATTATTGAACGAGCGAGCGAAGCGAGCGAAGTTCTCCGAGTCTACTGGAACAATCCGGCGTTTGTATGTATGTATGTATGTATGTATGTATGTATGTATGTTTGTATGTATGAATGTTCGTTCGACGATAACTTGAGTAAATTTGGTCGGATCGTTATGAAATTTGGTAGGCAGGTAAATAAGGTAAAGAGAATTTTTAAGTTCGAACATGAGCCAAATCGGTCGAGGGGTTGCTGAGATATGGGGTCGCGAGTTCAAAGTTCGGGGCGAACCACTAGTTATTAGGTTTATATGGGGTCGCGAGTTCATAGTTCGGGGCGAACCACTAGTAAAATAGTGAGTTCCAGATACATTTTATGTGGTGGTATGGAATCCACAGTGCGCGAGTCCGACTCTAACTTGGCCGGTTCATAGTAATACAATCCGCGCTGGGACGCCGCGGGCTGCCACATCCTGCTGGCTGGTTGTTTGGTTCATCAGGGCGCGGGGCGCGGGGCGCGGGGCGCGGGGCGGGGAGGCGGCGGCGCGCGCGCATTGTGCGCGGCTCCCACGTGACGTCACGCGCCCTTGACCACCCCCGCCCGCGCTGCACCGCGGCACCGCGGCACTGTGGCGGCACGCAGCCCGTGCTCTGTGTTGCAGCGAGCGGCACATCTCTACACAACAAACTAACTAGCAGACAAACTAACAAACACTGACAGAAGGAGAGCTCTTTTGATATCTATGCACATAAACATACTTTTGATGGCACTATTTATTTATACTAGTGGTTCGCCCCGAACTGTGAACTCGCGACCCCATATAAACTTAACAACCCTATATCTCGGCAACCCCTCGACCGATTTGGCTCATGTTCGAACTTAAAAATTCTTTTAATTTAATTTACCCGCCTACCAAATTTCATAACGATCCGACCAAATTTACTCAAGTTATCGTCGAACGAACATTCATACATACAAACATACATACATACATACATACATACATACATACATACAAACGCCGGATTGTTCCAGTAGACTCGGAGAACTTCGCTCGCTTCGCTCGCTCGTTCAATAAAGTTTACCTTGAAGCATATTATACAATTGGACTTACATTTTCGATTTATTTAAGTATCCTTATAAGAAAGTTTTCAGGATTTTGATAGGTGGGTCTAATGCGTTGACGTTCCCGAATTTGCAGGGGTTTTATGTACCTCTCTACATTACCTACCTTTGCGCGAGTCTTGTGAACTTATAATACCAAAAGTAGTTAGGTAGAGGTTGAGTCGTGTTTCTGGTTATTGCATATTGTATTCTATCATACATAAGTAATAACTCCACCTCACTCACCTACTTGGACAGAATAGACGATGAACGTACAATTATTTCGGGTTACAAAGCGGAGCAAGCGACGTTCATACAGTTATTTGTCAAACAACAGCTGGCATCGAACACGTGACCTTGGCGAGCGCGAGCCGACCTCCACAAACAAACAGACATCGGCACGACCGCTCTACTCTACCGAACTAACCACTACCTAAACGTATGGCTATAATAATATATATTAGTTTGTGTATTGATATAATATGTACGTATATAATATTGTATCTATTTAATGGGTATTATTATGTATTTGTAACTGGTAAATATATTTACATCCCACATTTGTAACTTTCTTAGGTAAGTACCTATATTTAATTATTTTCCTATGTTATATTTATGTGCACTAATCTACCGAATATTATACTATCTCTGTCCTGTCCATCCAATGGTTGCCTGGCAGAGATCGCTTTTAGCGATAAGGCCGCCAATTGTATGCTTACTGATTAGTTTAAGAATTCCTTTGTAAATTATTTTCGTGTACAATAAAGAGTTTTCTAGTTATCTATAAACACGCCCTGACGGAGCCTTGTGACACATCACATCACACAGTGCTTGTACCATTGCGCGACTGGCGCAGACACGCATGAACCACTTATATCTTATGTTACGTACACGCTCGTTTCCCCGTAGCTTGCTGGCGACTCTACCTTCAGGCTACAGCCGCACGGGGACTCGGGGAGCCCCAGCCTGTAGCCCCAGACCCCATCTGACCGACCTGTCAGACCATACACTACACGGCAAGGACAAGATCTCACGCGGAGAGGACTTCGCGCCTTGCGGATAGTGAGAGAATACAAATAAATTCATTGCACATTTACGTCAAAAGAAAAGCTTCTCACAGAGGGGCTGTGGTATGCTATTTCACAGGTTGCTTTTAGCACATTCGGTCGAAGGTGGTCCCAAACTACTTAAATAAAATTGATATAGTTACGAGATCAATGAAAAGATGAGACGAAAGATGAACAAACATGACCAAGTTCAGTCTGTCTGGCTGGGCAGATAAGATGCATTGCGGATTGCCACCTTGGGTTAGATAGAATAGATAGAGCGTAGATGAAAAAAAATAGATAGATATAATTATTATAACCCTCTTATTACAACATATCTCATTCTTATGTTAAGCTTGGTGTCGCTCTACTATTCGCACAGCCAGTTTTCCGGCTGCAGCTAAGTAGTTACCGGAAGGTGACCGGTTGATATACAGGGCGTCCCACGGCTATGCCACATGGAGGGAAAGTACCTTGAATATTGTAGATGGAACATTTTACTGAAAGAAGACATTATTTTAATTTAAAAAACAATTTAAACTGCATTCATAGATATCTAAATAATTACACGGTTGAACCGGAAATCGAACCCGTTACATGAGAAAAATAATTACCCTGTAGTTTTATCATACCCATTGAAAGGCTTCATCATAAGGATTATTTTTTGCTAAATAACATAGTGTCAGAAATAAAAGGAAGACCATGAATTTTAAAATTTTGAATACAACATTAATCAATTTATCAATGAAAATCACAGTAAAAAAAGAATAAAAGTAAGAAAATGAAACACATTTTTGAATTATTTTTCTTTATAATCAGCCAGCCGCATTGCGAATTGCGATGGATAAAATTTAACGCGTCTTTCGGCTGAGAATACGGCTCGATTTGTTGCATACTACCGTAAATGTTAAAATTCATGGTCTTCCTTTTATTTCTGACACTATGTTACACTATGACACTATGTAAAAAATAATCCTTATCATGAGGCCTTTCGATCGGTATGATAAAATACAGGGTAATGATTTTTCTCATGTAACGGGTTCGATTCCCGGTTCAACCATGTAATTATTTTAATATCTATGAATGCAGTTTAAATTGTTTTTTTTAATTAAAATAATGTCTTCTTTCAGTAAAATGTTCTATCTACAATATTTAAGGTACTTTCCCTCCTTGTGGCATAGCCGTGGGACGCCCTGTAGACTATAAACTTTACACACATTATGAAGAGTGTTAAATCCGAGGGGCTATTCAATAAGCCAAATAACGTAAAATTAATATTCCCAGTTAAGTCGCACAAACATTTCGTGAATTATTGGTGAAATCAAGCAACGTTGCTAATACGGATTTAATCATCACATAGTTGCCAAACTAGGACAATTTATATGAAGTAATAGTTTCGTCCTCACTCAATGAATATTGTGGTCGAAAATTGAAAACCTGCGCTTAGCAAGGCGGCCACATTTAGCTTTTGCTTTTACATCTAGCCAGGCGTCCGCCTTTTACATCTAGCCAGGCGTCCGCCTTTTACATCTAGCCAGGCGACCGCCTTTTCGTACAGGGGCGTCTTTAACGCTGTAACGTTTTTTCCTTTTGAGGTACGGAACCCTCAAAAGAGTTGATGAGAAAAAAAGGAAAAAAAAGGCTATGAAAAAGCTGTGACTTTTTTTTATACGTTTCGAAAGGAAATTCGTAATTACACCTAACTTTTAAACTAAGAAAAATCTCGGAACTATAATACATCGGGTATTTTTGAATACACCTAGATAAGTGCGAAGAATTGGAAATAAAAAAACCGGCCAAGTGCAAGTCGGACCCGCGCACGAAGGGTTCCGTACCATTACGCCCCCCTTAAATATTAATTTACATATTTATTTTAAAGAATCAGAATCATTTTTTTTTATTCAATATGCTATAAATAAATTATTTACATTGAACGTCAAAATATTATCTAAAGTAAAAAAGTATATAAATCAGATACTTATTACTATCTAATACTAAAGTATTTAGCTACTTTTTTTTTTCTCCAGCTTCACTAGCTCTGATCGTACTTGAGTACTACTGTGACGGCAGGCTGACGGAGCAGATGCAGCACCAGCAGGCGTAGGGGTCGTCGGTGGTGACCTTGCTGGTCTTGGGCGCACGGTTCCTGCGCTTCTTGCAGTACACCTCCAACTCCTCCAGCCCGTCCGAGTCTGAATCTTTCTTTTCTTTATCCTCTTCTTTGACTACTTGTTTTGGCTTTTGCTTCTTAGGTTTGGCCTTGCTCTTTGCAGATTCTTTTTTCTTTGGTTTTTTTTTGACATTTTTCTTTTTTACCCGACTACGCGAAGCAAAAAGGAGGGTTATGATTTTAGCAGCGTATGTATGTATGTATGTATGTATGTATGTATGTATGTATGTATGTATGTATGTATGTATGTTTGTGTGTTCATCTGTTCCCTCGCAGAGCCTAAACTACTCGGCCGATTTCAACAAATGAGGTGTCGTTGGATTCGTCTTATTCACCCAGGTAACATAGGATAGTTTAATTTTGAAAAAAACCAAGATGGCGGCTGTGCTGCGCCCTAAAGTGGTGGACCTAAAAATAAAAATTATCGGATACCATCGTCATGGGTATCAAATGAAAGGGCTTTAAAAGACCTTTTCAAAAATGTATAACACATGTAGCGTCAACATAACAAATAGAACAAAAAATTCCAAAATGTGTTTTTTTTTTTCCTTCTTGGTTCTATTCTGGGTGATAGATAGTCCAAATGACTTACTAAAAAGCCCAAAAAAAAATAGAAGTTAAAAACTAAAACCCGACTACTAAAAGGCTTAAAACAAGACCTGCTTATCCTTAAAACAGACTCATAGATAATTAATCGTAGTCGGAGGACACCACATTCGCATTTGATAAACCGATGGCCTCCGACTACGATTAATTATCTATTAATTTGCAATCAAAGTTTACAGTCTGACGTGCTGTCGTGTACAGTCGTGTACAGTCGTATACAGTCCCGCGCGCGGTAAGAACTGCCATCATGGGGTATCTGTGACTGTGGCCGACCTTACTGAGATTTTAAAATCCAAGGTTAACATGCGTTTATTCAAGTGTGTATGTTTTCTTAAATATATGTTAAATATGTTGGAGAGAGTTTAATTAACTTAATTAGCTAACTCAAGTGGTACGTATCTACCAAACCTATTTAAAACTAAGGCCTTTGCATCTACGCAATGAGATTATATTTATCTTTTTGTTTCGATACCCCTTTTTGTTCGATTGGCGCCCTTATGCCGCGCGCGGTAAGAGCTGCCATGGGGAATCTGTGACTGTGGTCAACCGTACTTAGGTTTCTTTTTACCCGACTACGCGAAGCAAAAAGGAGGGTTATGATTTTAGCAGCGTATGTATGTATGTATGTATGTATGTATGTATGTATGTATGTATGTTTGTGTGTTCATCTGTTCCCTCGCAGAGCCTTATCTACTCGGCCGATTTCAACAAATGAGGTGTCGTTGGATTCGTCTTAATCACCCAGGTAACATAAGATAGTTTAATTTTGAAAAAAACCAAGATGGTGGCTGTGCTGCGCCCTAAAGTGGTGGACCTAAAAATAAAAATTATCGGATACCATCGTCATGGGTATCAAATGAAAGGGCTTTAAAAGACCTTTTCAAAAATGTATAACACATGTAGCGTCAACATAACAAATAGAACAAATAATTTCAAAATGTGTTTTTTTTTTGCCCTTCTTGGTTCTATTCTGGGTGATCGTCCAAAATGACTTACTAAAAAGCTCGAAAAAAAAATAGAAGTTAAAAACTAAAACCCGACTACTAAAAGGCTCAAAACAAGACCTGTTCATCCTTAAAATAGACTCATAGATAATTAATCGTAGTCGGAGGACACCACATTCGCATTTGATAAACCGATGGCCTCCGACTACGATTAATTATCTATGAGTCTATTTTAAGGATGAACAGGTCTTGTTTTGAGCCTTTTAGTAGTCGGGTTTTAGTTTTTAACTTCTATTTTTTTCTTGAGATCTATGAGGGGTGCATCATCTTCTGTATCGGTCCCTGATATGTGAATTTGTAGGAATTGTTTCGGCTCATCAAAGTCATTAGAGTCACCACTTGCCTGGTAGGACTGTTCATTTAAATCAGTTTGTAACATCTGCAAAGGCTCTCTTTTGACTTTTATTTTACTAATTTTAGTTTTGGCTTGATTTTTTCTAGCATTATCCTTTTTAATTATCTCAATGTATGTTGTGGTTTCATAACCATGTTGTGGTGAGTCCGTTTCAGCAGCAGCGTGATCTAGTGTGCCCAGCTGGTCGGTCAACCAACAGGGTGGCCCGGGCAGGGGCTCCACCTTCACAATGACCTCACATTCAGTCTGCGTGGCATGGTCCGTCTGTGTGGCACAGTCAGCCAGTGTGGAGTGGTCAGTGAGCGTGACTTGGCCGTCCAACCAACCAACCAAACCGAGCCAAACGGTCGGTTGGTCGGCTTATTTTTACCCGACTACACGAACCAAAAAAACTGGACAAGTGCGAGTTAGACACACTACATTTTACCCACCACCAATACTTAGATGTGTTTGGATTGGACTTATCTGCGAAAGACAACGAGCGCGAACTGACATAAAAAAACCCTTGTCTCGTCAGCGACATCTAGTTACTGGAACTACAACTCATGAGCTGTCAGAAAATCACCCTTTAAGGGTGGACGATAGCAAGGTGGCGGGAAATTCAAAATTTTCACAGATTTTTACATTTTGTAGCTAAACTGAACTATTTTTGTTCAGCGATTTTTCGTTCGCGAGAATAAAACCGTATTCTTTTCATTATGTAAACAACAGAACAACAATAATTCAGCCGATTAGGTGTTCTGGTCTACGAAGCAGTGGCACTGCCCCAAAAACTTGTCGTAGACCAGAACACATAATCGGCTGAATTATTGTTGTTATGTTGTTTACAATAGGGTTTTTTCCTTTAGTTATAATAAAAATTCTAGATGGCGCTGCATTTTAGTAAGAATAAATGTCAAAGTAGATCACAGATAACCAAAAAGAACGCCAGATAAGTCTGCGCGCGTCGGGTGGCGTACCGTGGCGTCGGGTGGTATTTAAGTTGCGATGGAAAATAATCACCTGACCAACCGCTTGACCTGACCCCTAATAATCCTTATTTTCTTGCCATTTCTGTTGTACCTATTATGTTACCGGCCAAACCCGATTTCATTATAAACTAGTTTCGCCTCGGCCAAACCAGTCTAACCTAAGCTCGTATGAACGAACCAGTATAGCCTAGGCCAAACTAGTCTAGCCGAAGCTCGTATGGATAAACCGGTATTTCCTAGGCCAAACTAGTCTAGCCGAAGCTCGTATGGAGAAACCAGTTTAGCCTAGGCCAATCCAGTCTGGCTTAGCAAGAATATTGTACGCTCCAGGATAAACTAGTATGGCCTAGCCCGAGCTGATATTGACGAACGATTAGGTATGAATGTTACCATATCTCGTAAACTAAGAGGTTTAGCGCAAAAATAACGAAATTTTCGAACCCCTTAAGGGTCCGTATAAGGCTAACTAGCGCCACCAATGTTGAAAAAATCATATCTTCCTTTAGAAGAAGTTTCTGGAAAAATCCTAAGATGAGCCTATGCGCCATGCTTTTCTAGATTTTTAAGTGTAGATACCCTCTTCGAAATTTACTTTTACGCTAAAAAAAATTCGATAACCGCCAAAAACGGCCGTTTTTGGCGGTTATCGAAAATTTTTTTAGCTTAAGACTAGAAATTGAGTTGGGTACCCACACTTAAAAATCTAGAAAAGCATGGCGCATGAGCTCATCTTAGGATTTTGTCAGAAACTTCTTCTGAAGCGAGATATGATTTTTTCAACATTGGTGGCGCTAGTTAGCCTTATACGGACCCTTAAGAAACCCGAAACCAGGCCTTTTACTTTTAAAGGTGTTCTAAAAACCGACATAAAGGGTGTTAAACATACAGGGTATTCCTGGAAGTGTGACAGACAGTCGAAAAAGATTTAAAACAAAGGTTAGGTCAGTAGGTTCGGTTGGCGCCACACTGACATACCTACCTACCTCTTTTTGTTTTAGAGTGGTCCTTCAAACCGGACAAAATCGGATATACCGTAGACTTTTTGTTTCAAATACGGCCTTTAAATGCGTCCCCTACCTATAAATTATAATTATAATTTATAGGTAGGTATTATTTTAATGAACATCCGTGGACGGATACACTTGTGAATTTGTGAAACAACAATTACGAGCAAGAGCAAGCAAGCGGCGCGCGGCGGGGTAGTTATCTGTGAAAAAACCTCGGCACAGACCAATAGACAGTCTGTGGACAGACTTTGACATTTTTTCTGGCTAAACTCCATTTTCTATGGTGAGAAGAATAGCGCCATCTAGAGACGTCTTCATAAACAACAAAAAAAAAACCCGAAAAAAGCCTATTAAGGAAAAGAATACTATGTTATTGCCGCGAACAAAAAATGGCTGAACGAAAATTGCTCAATTTAGCTACAAAATGTAAAAAACTGTGAAAATTTTGAATTTCCCGCCACACTACTATCTTCCAGCCTTAACCTTAACGCATATGAAGACATTTAAAGACCGCTATTATTTTGACAAGAACGCATACGAAGCCAAATATAGAAGTTACGAAAAACGACAAAAAAAGGAAGGACATAAATAAAGTAAAAAAACAACAATGTTCCATGTGTTGTCCAAGAAACAAAGAATGCATTCAGATTTCAGATTTATTTCAAAGTTCTAACTCATACTATTGTGTAATTTTTTCACTTATAAAAGTTGCTATAATTCTGTTCAACATAACTTAAAGGTATTTAACATCATATTTTGCAAAACTTTTCAAAAGTGACCCCCATAATGGCCCGTTTTCAGAAAAAAAACGTAGTTCTTTTTTTCTCCACTGATGGCGCTCTGATTCATATTCCTCATCCTTACAGGATCTTGGACCACATTGGCCCACTATCCTTTTATCGCATCACGTAGTTGTTATCGTCATCCTACCTACTATTCTATATTTCATCCAAAACCATTTCTGTTTTTGCTTTCAAGAATAAAAATTGCAAATATGTGACACGGGAATTTTACCGATTGAACATGGCAAGCCTGATTCTTATCTGTTGTTTTGCTTATTTTTAGAACTAGTACTTTCTAATCTGTGGGTAAAAGCGTTATTTGACTGCCGTATTTTCTGCGCCATCTACCTATCATGCATTTTAAAATCAGCTTTTAACTGTCATTTGAAAACGGCTCATTAAAATTCCTCTATCTATCTACGACAGACAGACAGACAGTCAGACAGACAGACAGACAAACACACGAGTGATCCTATGATGGTTCTGTTTTTTCCTTTTGTGGTACGGAACCCTAAAAGGGAGGGTTGTGATTCCAGCAGCGTATGTTTGTATGTTCTGGGGGCACGGCAGTGCCCCCACCAAGTCGAGCTAAAAAGCGGCACGGCCGTACCATACTTTTCTCGAAGCAGTTCAGGCCATTTTCGACCCCCCTATAACTTCGTTTCGGATAAAACTAGAAGCCTGAATTTTCTGTAACCAAGAAAGCATTGTATAAACACGGAATATTTCAAATTTCATTCAATTTGAACCAGTAGTTTAAGAATTATAACTAGTCAAAGTTTCGTATTTTGTCACTCACTCACTCACTCACTCACTCACTGATTGATCATCAAAACTCTAAGGCACTTCTAGCATACATAGAAGCTTCAAATTTAGAATACAATTAGTATTTAGTGTATAAATCAAGGAAAAACTAAAATATTTTGCAATTTCAGTCCAGGTTTCTAGGTACACCAACTGCATATATAACTTTGTATTCCCATATAAATATATGGGATTACAAAGTTTTATTTGCATACATGTACAATGCAAATGTAACTTTGTAATCCTATACAATTTATATGGGAATACAAAGTTTAATTTGCATACATGTACCCACGACATCACGACAGAGTGTACAAACGTAACCGAGTAGAGTGGTAGGGTGTAAGGGTCGACGTGCTGTCTTGTGTACAATGCAAATGTAAGTTTGTAATCCTATAATGGAATCAATAGGTGTAGATATGTACCTACATAATATGTACCTACCTACATATTAATATGTTCAAAGGTAACTTGTACAATGGTCAACGGAATGAAAAAGCCAAAATGGGATGTCTTGAAGTTGTACCAAAATCCCGCAAAATACTAAGTAGATGGACAGAGGCCCGGTTTCTGAATTGAGAATTTTGCTAAGCAAATACTTAACTATCGTTCTGTCATGCTCTTTTGTGAGAAATCTGCAGAGACAGGACGATACTTACCCATTTGCTTAGTGAATTTCTTAATTCAGAAATCGGCAGTAAGGCCCGGTTTCCGAGTTGAGAATTTTACTAAGCACATACTTACGTATCGCTCTGTCACGCTCTTTTGTGAGAAATCTGTAGAGACAGGACGATACTTACCCATTTGCTTATCAAAATTCTCAACTCAGAAACCGGGCCTATAAGTTTAGTTGCCCGATCGTAATTGAAGCCGTCAACTGGGAGCCCGTTTTGTGACCATTCCGTTACAGGCTGAGGGCCCTGGAAGGTAGAAGACGTACTCGTAGAAGTAGAAAGCAAAAAAAAGTAGGACTATCTACAAAAAGAAGTGAGATCCCATCAAAAACAAAACTTGTAAAAAAAAACCAAGCCTCGCTGCTCAGTTCTTCTACCGTAAAAAGTTTTGAGATCCATGTAATACCAAGTCGGTTAATTTATTCAGTCCCTACTTTTTAAGGGTCCTTCTGTCTTGAGTAATTTATTACGTAATTAGCTAACCTAACAACATCTTATAGTGACCATATCAAAATTAAACATCTTTTATGTTTTAAATAATTAGATTGACTTGGCAATCGCATTAAATAATCGAATTTAATATAATTTGTATTACTTGTGTTTTCATGCGATGGCCAAGTCAATCTATTTATTTAAAACATAAAAGATGTTTAATTTTGATATGGTCACTATAAGATGTTGTTAGGTTAGCTAATTACGTAATAAATTACTCAAGACAGAAGGACCCTTAAAAAGTAGGGACTGAATAAATTAACCGACTTGGTATTACATGGATCTCAAAACTTTTTACGGTAGAAGAACTGAGCAGCGAGGCTTGGTTTTTTTTTACAAGTTTTGTTTTTGATGGGATTGTTTATTCGTCTGTTCCCTCGCAGTCGCAGAGCCTAAAAAAACGACCGATTGGCCATCGCGTTTGCTGCTTGCTTGATACGATTTGGTTAGTTTTCCCAACTGGGGTGACCTTGGTTGGGACAGTTTCTCCTAATCTGTGATATTTGTCAAAATAACGTTGACGTTTGAAGGGGGTTGTTGGATTGGTGTTTGGTTTGTTTGTTTTTGTAATCTGTGGTTTGTTTGTTTTGGTGGTCTACAACTTTGGATTTGTTCAAAACTAAATGAAAATTACTTATAACTAGTTATAACCCGTGTCATTAAAGAAAACATTTAGGATGGACTTCAAAACACTCGCCCTCTCGCTGTAATTGAACGAGCGAGCGAAGCGAGCGAAGTTCTCCGAGTCTACTGGAACAATCCGGCGTTTGTATGTATGTATGTATGTATGTATGTATGTTTGTATGTTTGTATGTTTGTATGTTTGTATGTTTGTATGTTTGTATGTTTGTATGTATGAATGTTCGTTCGACGATAACTTGAGTAATTTTTGTCGGATCGTCATGAAATTTGGTAGGCAGGTAAATTAAATTAAAAGAATTTTTAAGTTCGAACATGAGCCAAATCGGTCGAGGGGTTGCCGAGATATGGGGTTGTTAAGTTTATATGGGATGAGAGAGGGCGCCACTGCTGCCTCTCAGTAACAATAAAATAGTGCTAAACAGTGATTTTAAAAGTGATAAAAACGTAAATCTAATCAGTAAACAGTAAAAGCAGTGATAAAAACTAACAAAAGTGAACTATAAATACAAATTCTGTTTGGAAACAATATTGTGGATATCGGACGTAAAACTCAGTGGAAACAATAAAAATAAACTTTTACGGGTCGCGAAATAATCCGTAACAAGAACTCTATTTTAATCCAATAAATCCAAAAAATTTGCTAATTGCTAAGGTCCAAAGTACACCAGATTAGAAAATACAAAACAGCGCCATCTATTTAAAAAAAAAATTGTTATTCTACTTCCTAACAGAGGGCGTGACAAAACCTTTTTTATCAGAGCCATCTAGTGTTCAAAATTATAAACCAAAAAGTCCTTATGCTCAACAATAGAGGTCGCTTTACTTCAAAACTACAAGAGAGTCCTATACAAAACTTAAAATGGAAGAAATACTAGATAAACTACAAAAAATCCAAAATGATCTAGAGGCACAAAAACTTTAAATAAGAAAAAGCGGCGAACAAGTTACAGAAAACATTCAAAGAATGTTTGGCGAAAAACTAAAAATGCTAGAAGAAAAATCTGAAAATCTTGAAAAACGAGTGGAAAATCAAGAGCAAAGACTGTAGGGGTTGGTCCAATTACCACACGGGGGTTATTATTATTGAACGAGCGAGCGAAGCGAGCGAAGTTCTCCGAGTCTACTGGAACAATCCGGCGTTTGTATGTATGTATGTATGTATGTATGTATGTATGTATGTTTGTATGTATGAATGTTCGTTCGACGATAACTTGAGTAAATTTGGTCGGATCGTTATGAAATTTGGTAGGCAGGTAAATAAGGTAAAGAGAATTTTTAAGTTCGAACATGAGCCAAATCGGTCGAGGGGTTGCTGAGATATGGGGTCGCGAGTTCAAAGTTCGGGGCGAACCACTAGTTAATATAGTCAAAGCGAGACAACGCTATGTTTTTAACTCCGTCCTAAATAGATTTTATTTTGTAAGATCAGTAGTTTATTATATCGATGGATGAAATCTGTCGACTGTGTTGCTCATCGAGTTTCGTTGAGCACGAGATATTCGGGTCTGACGAGCTGTTCGTCAGCATGGAGTTCATGCCGGTGCAGGTGAGTCCGGTGCGGCGCGTGAGACAGGACGTGGTATAGTGTCGGTGAGTGACGTCATGACGTGTCCCCTGTGCCGGCAGGTGTCCCTCGCCGACGGTCTGCCGCAGCGCGTGTGCGCCGCGTGCCGCCGCCGCCTGCTCGAGCTACACCCCTTCTGTAGCGAGGCGCAGCGCGTGCAGCACAGGTGAGTGTGACCACAGACTGACTGCAGCCAGCCTGCACCTACCTGCACGCTACAGGCCTGTCTGTGTGCTTGTGCTTGCAGGCTGCGCGCGATGCTGGCGGAGCTGCAGGGAGAGCAGGCGGTCAAGCGCGAGCCCGAGCCCGAGCCTGCGCCGCGCTGCGATGCTGCCACGCTCACTGACCACTCCACACTGGCTGACTGTGCCACACAGACCGACTGTCAGATCACTGGGAAGGTGCATACAGAGCGTGACCATGTCAATATTGCAGATTATGTCGATCTGACTGCAGACAGCAATGAAACGACCTTTAATTTTGTTGAATTAAAACCACAGAGAAATAGCAAGAAGAAGAAAATAGAAGAAGATCTGGCAAGCCTGGATACTGCTACTGCTGATGTTGTGGACCCCCTCTCCAATGCAGTTATCCTTACACGAAAGATAAATGGTCAGAGAGCAGCAGACTCATCTTCAGATTCAGAAGACTCTTTATCTGAATCAGATGACAATTTGCCTCTCTCAGAACTAAAAAATAACAATCTCATGCAAGGACCTAACAATGATACTGCCCATACTATAAATGATAAGAAAGAAAATTCAAAATTGCACAGAGAAGATTCAGAATCTGAAGGTTTGGAAGACCTTGCACAAGTCCTGAAGAAACCACCAAAAAAGCCTAGAAAGTCATTATACAAGAATTACAAGTGCTGCATTTGTTTGAATACATATTCTTCTAAAATTATTTGGAAGCACTACAGGTTTGTACAAGTCATTGTCTTCAGGGTGGTCCAAATAAGGACATCCAAAAATGTTGTTTAGATCCTTTGATAAAAAAATATCCCATGCATGTTCAGCGATTTTTGTAGTTTAGAAGTTATTATTTTAAATGTGTTTTTACAAATCTCTTCTGGAACGTCTAAAGAAATTTTTCTCAGTATATATGTATTTGGAAGTCCTTATTTAGATCATCCTGTATGTTTAAAGCTCTTTGTGCTTTACCTTGATGTCTCTCTGTTTTCACTATTAGCCATGATGTCCCTCTGCTTGCATTGTTAGGCATGAATCATGCCGCATGATGTCTCTCTGTTTGCACTGATAGCCATGATCTCTTTCTTCTCTTATAGCTAAGATGCATTTATTTTGCCTGGGTGTAAAATACAAGCTCATGGCCTCAGGGGGCATTGTGGTAAGGTAATGCTAGGATATCGATATGAATGTGTTAACTTTCCCTCTTGTGCACAGAGATGAGCACCAACCGGTGTCCCTCGCGCCTCCGCTCCCGCCCCCCGCCGTGTGTCCCCGCTGCGGGCGGGCGCCGGCGGGGGGAGCGCGGGGGTGGGACGAGGTCGCGGGGGGGTGGGAGGCACACTGGCGGGAGCACCGTCAATTCGAGTGCGCGCTTTGCGACCTCTCCTTCCGGACGTTAAAACAGATCCACTACCATGGTACGGCTATCTACTTATTTCTCCATAGTAGTAGAAGAACACTTGGACATTTATTTAAAGTTCTGTTTTTTGCAGGCACGACTCACTATGCAAGATCGGAAACGAAAGATAACAGAAGATATTTATGCGACAAGTGTAACCACAAGTTTGGGTCAATGAGGTAGGTAGGTTCCAATAGTCGCGCGAGGCAGCCGCCTGCCGGGAGTGTCGGGCGCAGCGTATTAATGACCCTGTGGTTGGTTGGTTGTGGTTGCAGTATATACCTGAGACACCGCGCGCGTGTGCACGGCACGGCGGCGGGGAGGCCGCGGCCGCGCTGTGGACGCTGCGGGTACGCGCCGAGCGCGACGGGCAGGTACGCGATAGAAGCGCACTGGCGATACCGTCATGTGCTGGAAGCGCGGGAATGGTCCAACTTGTGCGCCGAGTGCGGCCGGAACTTCCGCGTTCCGGACCATCTCAAGAAACACATGCAAACACATACCGGGGAGCGACCCTATGCCTGCGCGTGAGTATCTGTCTCTGACGTTAACGCATAGTTCCGATCTTGGCCGTGCCGAGGAGCGCGTGCTGCATTCTTATCATTGGTGAATGGTGACTGATTAAAAAATCTGGAAAAAATATTGACTTTTAGTTTTAAGTAAAAGTCATTTTATTTTTTTCTATAGGACTCTCTTTCACTTTCAGACTACTCGTTTTCCTATATTTTGAGAATATTGTCAGATATTGCTATACGAGTAATTCTCGACTTTTTAACACACGACCGTTCCCGTACCGTTGCCATCGTATTGCCGCGGCAGCAGGACTAGATCAGACAGAATGATAGCAACACCTCTATAAAAATAAAAATAGAAAAAGTCTTTATTGGGTACAACATAATTAATTTATCATTTGACCAAAATGGTAGCAGCTCAGCAAAATGCCGTGACACGGCGCGGCGGCGCTGATTTTCAGCGGATGCCCAAAAACCACCAAAAACTAAGTATTCAACAAAATAAAATAAACAAACAGAGACACATACATAACAGGTTAACTGTTAAGACATTTTTTATTTATTACTGTAACACTTGGTTTATTTATAGGTGGCGTAGCAAAGTATAATTATGACAGTCTATGATCTAACGTATTTTCTTAGGTTTTCATGAGCATTATGCTTATAATTAAATGAGTGACATATCAGGTAAAAGTGCAATCTAACTAGGCGGTATCAATAACAACTTTGGAGCATAACAATAACGTAAATAACATGTTCATATTTCTTTTTGTTTAGATAATAAGTATAATTTGTATTTTGATTTAAAACTATTTACTGTAGGTGAATTTCTATGGTATGTTATGCCAACATTTAGTGGCACAGTAACGGAAACTTCTTCGAAAGACTGCTAAGTGATGGTATGGGCAGGATAATTGTTCGATACGTGACCGGCGTTGGAAAAAAAACAGTTTATTGTACAAATATGAGGGTTTTGTGTATTTATTATACCAAAAAGCAGTACTGCTGGGCTAGCATGAAAACGGTTTAGAGCTCCCTTTATCTTCCACGAACTGTCACCTTTTCTTGTACATAGTATAGGCTAACACCGCGGGTGTTATTTTTTTTTAAATTTGTTATAGGTATCTACTTGTGCGAGCATGAGCGAAGGTTAACTCGATAGAGTTGCCATTGTGTTTGCTCGATATAGGTCGATACATAGCTGTCAGCGTATCTTGTACATAAGGTTATCCGCTATGACGCCATCTTGCTCGGTGTTAGTGTTTTTTTAATCTCATTTGTGGGTTTAATTTGACGTTTAATGAAGATATGGCTCGATAGCCTAAACCCCCCTTTGGCTGATGGGTTTATAAGGTGCTAGAGCTATTGATGGATATGTTTCGACTCCTTTTCATTGTTTTGTTAGGTATGAAATTACTTTTGGGTTTTAAAGTACCGTCCTTAGGTACTGTAGAGCCTAACTCTATCTATTAATATAAAATACTTTGATTCTTTTGATAATTTTTATATTTTTCATTGACCGTGTCGGCCCCTACCTAACATTAGACTCTCGATTTTACCACAAAACGTCTGCGCTTCTTGATCGCCTTCCAATTTCGATCTCGACAGCCTAATCGGCCAGTATGTCCACGGAGGTTTGCCTCGTTACAGTACATACAAGACTCACAAGACACCAAAAACTTAGACGTTTGCATGATGATGATGATGATGATTGTGATGACCATGGTGATGATGATGATGATGACCATGGTGATGATGATGATGACCATAATGATGATGATAATGAAGATGTCCATGGTGATGATGATAATAATGACTCTGCTCACATTCGCTCATCTCCGTTGTTCTCCACTCGGCTCGTCACCGCTCGGTTCGGCCCTACCCGTCTCCGTTAAGGCTTCTCTAAACATTGGGCTAACATGGGCCAAACCCATGTTGGTGATCACCAATAATCACCAATGCGCGCCAGTATGGAAAATCGCCCGCCAACATAAACAAATCCTCCATGTACACATTTGCGTTGGCCTCTATTGAACCATGTTGGCCCAATGTGTAGAGCAAAGGCTCTTGTCAAAAAACGCAAACTTAATCTGTCTCCCAAAATATTGTAAACCACAGACTCAAAAAGGATGGAATTAAAAAAAAAAGCTGTAACCTACCAAGATATAGCTGTATCGAGCCTATGTACTTCTAGCGTATCGAATTGTATCGAGGTATATAGGTGTTAGTGCCTCGATATCCCCCCTAACCCAGCCTCATGCTAGCCCAGCTGCAAAGTGTAGTGCATGTCGAGATTCCATATTAAGTAGGTTGCTTCTATTGAGATAAGGGCTGATGTGTGCTCTACGTGGGACAGGGAAACAAAATCTTTGTATTATTTGTATGAGTTTTTTCATCTTACTAGCAAACAGCCATCGATAACAGTATCAGCATAGTTAAGTTTAGATAAAATAAAGATTCGCTGAGATGTATCCTGCTTTCTACATTCAGGTGTTGACGTATTGTATGTATAGTACTGTAGTCTGTAGTAGCAGTTTTTTACAGTTTCAAGAATTTGTTTTTGAAATCTTAGCCGATCGTCCATAATTTATACCTAAGTTTCGCACTTCTGTAACTTATTTATTGTAACTATATTTACGCCTCCAATTTTAAGGTCTAACGCGTGTAAAGCTCTCGTGTTTGTTTGTCGGCAGCACTTGCAAGCGAACCTTTGCCACGGCCTTCACCCTGCAGTCGCACGAGCGAACACACATCGGCGAGCGACCATTCGCCTGTCGCCACTGCGGACAACGCTTCACGCAGGGCGGCGCGCGCAACTTGCACGAGAGGACAATGCACTAGCGCTGTCCCACTGCGGACAACGCTTCACGCAGGGCGGCGCGCGCAACTTGCACGAGAGGACAATGCACTAGCGCTGTCCCACTGCGGACAACGCTTCACGCAGGGCGGCGCGCGCAACTTGCACGAGAGGACAATGCACTAGCGCTGTCCCACTGCGGACAACGCTTCACGCAGGGCGGCGCGCGCAACTTGCACGAGAGGACAATGCACTAGCGCTGTCCCACTGCGGACAACGCTTCACGCAGGGCGGCGCGCGCAACTTGCACGAGAGGACAATGCACTAGCGCTGTCCCACTGCGGACAACGCTTCACGCAGGGCGGCGCGCGCAACTTGCACGAGAGGACAATGCACTAGCGCTGTCCCACTGCGGACAACGCTTCACGCAGGGCGGCGCGCGCAACTTGCACGAGAGGACAATGCACTAGCGCTGTCCCACTGCGGACAAAGCTTCACGCAGGGCGGCGCGCGCAACTTGCACGAGAGGACAATGCACTAGCGCTGTCCCACTGCGGACAACGCTTCACGCAGGGCGGCGCGCGCAACTTGCACGAGAGGACAATGCACTAGCGCTGTCCCACTGCGGACAACGCTTCACGCAGGGCGGCGCGCGCAACTTGCACGAGAGGACAATGCACTAGCGCTGTCCCACTGCGGACAACGCTTCACGCAGGGCGGCGCGCGCAACTTGCACGAGAGGACAATGCACTAGCGCTGTCCCACTGCGGACAACGCTTCACGCAGGGCGGCGCGCGCAACTTGCACGAGAGGACAATGCACTAGCGCTGTCCCACTGCGGACAACGCTTCACGCAGGGCGGCGCGCGCAACTTGCACGAGAGGACAATGCACTAGCGCTGTCCCACTGCGGACAACGCTTCACGCAGGGCGGCGCGCGCAACTTGCACGAGAGGACAATGCACTAGCGCTGTCCCACTGCGGACAACGCTTCACGCAGGGCGGCGCGCGCAACTTGCACGAGAGGACAATGCACTAGCGCTGTCCCACTGCGGACAACGCTTCACGCAGGGCGGCGCGCGCAACTTGCACGAGAGGACAATGCACTAGCGCTGTCCCACTGCGGACAACGCTTCACGCAGGGCGGCGCGCGCAACTTGCACGAGAGGACAATGCACTAGCGCTGTCCCACTGCGGACAACGCTTCACGCAGGGCGGCGCGCGCAACTTGCACGAGAGGACAATGCACTAGCGCTGTCCCACTGCGGACAACGCTTCACGCAGGGCGGCGCGCGCAACTTGCACGAGAGGACAATGCACTAGCGCTGTCCCACTGCGGACAACGCTTCACGCAGGGCGGCGCGCGCAACTTGCACGAGAGGACAATGCACTAGCGCTGTCCCACTGCGGACAAAGCTTCACGCAGGGCGGCGCGCGCAACTTGCACGAGAGGACAATGCACTAGCGCTGTCCCACTGCGGACAACGCTTCACGCAGGGCGGCGCGCGCAACTTGCACGAGAGGACAATGCACTAGCGCTGTCCCACTGCGGACAACGCTTCACGCAGGGCGGCGCGCGCAACTTGCACGAGAGGACAATGCACTAGCGCTGTCCCACTGCGGACAACGCTTCACGCAGGGCGGCGCGCGCAACTTGCACGAGAGGACAATGCACTAGCGCTGTCCCACTGCGGACAACGCTTCACGCAGGGCGGCGCGCGCAACTTGCACGAGAGGACAATGCACTAGCGCTGTCCCACTGCGGACAACGCTTCACGCAGGGCGGCGCGCGCAACTTGCACGAGAGGACAATGCACTAGCGCTGTCCCACTGCGGACAACGCTTCACGCAGGGCGGCGCGCGCAACTTGCACGAGAGGACAATGCACTAGCGCTGTCCCACTGCGGACAACGCTTCACGCAGGGCGGCGCGCGCAACTTGCACGAGAGGACAATGCACTAGCGCTGTCCCACTGCGGACAACGCTTCACGCAGGGCGGCGCGCGCAACTTGCACGAGAGGACAATGCACTAGCGCTGTCCCACTGCGGACAACGCTTCACGCAGGGCGGCGCGCGCAACTTGCACGAGAGGACAATGCACTAGCGCTGTCCCACTGCGGACAACGCTTCACGCAGGGCGGCGCGCGCAACTTGCACGAGAGGACAATGCACTAGCGCTGTCCCACTGCGGACAACGCTTCACGCAGGGCGGCGCGCGCAACTTGCACGAGAGGACAATGCACTAGCGCTGTCCCACTGCGGACAACGCTTCACGCAGGGCGGCGCGCGCAACTTGCACGAGAGGACAATGCACTAGCGCTGTCCCACTGCGGACAACGCTTCACGCAGGGCGGCGCGCGCAACTTGCACGAGAGGACAATGCACTAGCGCTGTCCCACTGCGGACAACGCTTCACGCAGGGCGGCGCGCGCAACTTGCACGAGAGGACAATGCACTAGCGCTGTCCCACTGCGGACAACGCTTCACGCAGGGCGGCGCGCGCAACTTGCACGAGAGGACAATGCACTAGCGCTGTCCCACTGCGGACAACGCTTCACGCAGGGCGGCGCGCGCAACTTGCACGAGAGGACAATGCACTAGCGCTGTCCCACTGCGGACAACGCTTCACGCAGGGCGGCGCGCGCAACTTGCACGAGAGGACAATGCACTAGCGCTGTCCCACTGCGGACAACGCTTCACGCAGGGCGGCGCGCGCAACTTGCACGAGAGGACAATGCACTAGCGCTGTCCCACTGCGGACAACGCTTCACGCAGGGCGGCGCGCGCAACTTGCACGAGAGGACAATGCACTAGCGCTGTCCCACTGCGGACAACGCTTCACGCAGGGCGGCGCGCGCAACTTGCACGAGAGGACAATGCACTAGCGCTGTCCCACTGCGGACAACGCTTCACGCAGGGCGGCGCGCGCAACTTGCACGAGAGGACAATGCACTAGCGCTGTCCCACTGCGGACAACGCTTCACGCAGGGCGGCGCGCGCAACTTGCACGAGAGGACAATGCACTAGCGCTGTCCCACTGCGGACAACGCTTCACGCAGGGCGGCGCGCGCAACTTGCACGAGAGGACAATGCACTAGCGCTGTCCCACTGCGGACAACGCTTCACGCAGGGCGGCGCGCGCAACTTGCACGAGAGGACAATGCACTAGCGCTGTCCCACTGCGGACAACGCTTCACGCAGGGCGGCGCGCGCAACTTGCACGAGAGGACAATGCACTAGCGCTGTCCCACTGCGGACAACGCTTCACGCAGGGCGGCGCGCGCAACTTGCACGAGAGGACAATGCACTAGCGCTGTCCCACTGCGGACAACGCTTCACGCAGGGCGGCGCGCGCAACTTGCACGAGAGGACAATGCACTAGCGCTGTCCCACTGCGGACAACGCTTCACGCAGGGCGGCGCGCGCAACTTGCACGAGAGGACAATGCACTAGCGCTGTCCCACTGCGGACAACGCTTCACGCAGGGCGGCGCGCGCAACTTGCACGAGAGGACAATGCACTAGCGCTGTCCCACTGCGGACAACGCTTCACGCAGGGCGGCGCGCGCAACTTGCACGAGAGGACAATGCACTAGCGCTGTCCCACTGCGGACAACGCTTCACGCAGGGCGGCGCGCGCAACTTGCACGAGAGGACAATGCACTAGCGCTGTCCCACTGCGGACAACGCTTCACGCAGGGCGGCGCGCGCAACTTGCACGAGAGGACAATGCACTAGCGCTGTCCCACTGCGGACAACGCTTCACGCAGGGCGGCGCGCGCAACTTGCACGAGAGGACAATGCACTAGCGCTGTCCCACTGCGGACAACGCTTCACGCAGGGCGGCGCGCGCAACTTGCACGAGAGGACAATGCACTAGCGCTGTCCCACTGCGGACAACGCTTCACGCAGGGCGGCGCGCGCAACTTGCACGAGAGGACAATGCACTAGCGCTGTCCCACTGCGGACAACGCTTCACGCAGGGCGGCGCGCGCAACTTGCACGAGAGGACAATGCACTAGCGCTGTCCCACTGCGGACAACGCTTCACGCAGGGCGGCGCGCGCAACTTGCACGAGAGGACAATGCACTAGCGCTGTCCCACTGCGGACAACGCTTCACGCAGGGCGGCGCGCGCAACTTGCACGAGAGGACAATGCACTAGCGCTGTCCCACTGCGGACAACGCTTCACGCAGGGCGGCGCGCGCAACTTGCACGAGAGGACAATGCACTAGCGCTGTCCCACTGCGGACAACGCTTCACGCAGGGCGGCGCGCGCAACTTGCACGAGAGGACAATGCACTAGCGCTGTCCCACTGCGGACAACGCTTCACGCAGGGCGGCGCGCGCAACTTGCACGAGAGGACAATGCACTAGCGCTGTCCCACTGCGGACAACGCTTCACGCAGGGCGGCGCGCGCAACTTGCACGAGAGGACAATGCACTAGCGCTGTCCCACTGCGGACAACGCTTCACGCAGGGCGGCGCGCGCAACTTGCACGAGAGGACAATGCACTAGCGCTGTCCCACTGCGGACAACGCTTCACGCAGGGCGGCGCGCGCAACTTGCACGAGAGGACAATGCACTAGCGCTGTCCCACTGCGGACAACGCTTCACGCAGGGCGGCGCGCGCAACTTGCACGAGAGGACAATGCACTAGCGCTGTCCCACTGCGGACAACGCTTCACGCAGGGCGGCGCGCGCAACTTGCACGAGAGGACAATGCACTAGCGCTGTCCCACTGCGGACAACGCTTCACGCAGGGCGGCGCGCGCAACTTGCACGAGAGGACAATGCACTAGACGCTGTCCCACTGCGGACAACGCTTCACGCAGGGCGGCGCGCGCAACTTGCACGAGAGGACAATGCACTAGCGCTGTCCCACTGCGGACAACGCTTCACGCAGGGCGGCGCGCGCAACTTGCACGAGAGGACAATGCACTAGCGCTGTCCCACTGCGGACAACGCTTCACGCAGGGCGGCGCGCGCAACTTGCACGAGAGACAATGCACTAGCGCTGTCCCACTGCGGACAACGCTTCACGCAGGGCGGCGCGCGCAACTTGCACGAGAGGACAATGCACTAGCGCTGTCCCACTGCGGACAACGCTTCACGCAGGGCGGCGCGCGCAACTTGCACGAGAGGACAATGCACTAGCGCTGTCCCACTGCGGACAACGCTTCACGCAGGGCGGCGCGCGCAACTTGCACGAGAGGACAATGCACTAGCGCTGTCCCACTGCGGACAACGCTTCACGCAGGGCGGCGCGCGCAACTTGCACGAGAGGACAATGCACTAGCGCTGTCCCACTGCGGACAACGCTTCACGCAGGGCGGCGCGCGCAACTTGCACGAGAGGACAATGCACTAGCGCTGTCCCACTTGCGGACAACGCTTCACGCAGGGCGGCGCGCGCAACTTGCACGAGAGGACAATGCACTAGCGCTGTCCCCCTGCGGACAACGCTTCACGCAGGGCGGCGCGCGCAACTTGCACGAGAGGACAATGCACTAGCGCTGTCCCACTGCGGACAACGCTTCACGCAGGGCGGCGCGCGCAACTTGCACGAGAGGACAATGCACTAGCGCTGTCCCACTGCGGACAACGCTTCACGCAGGGCGGCGCGCGCAACTTGCACGAGAGGACAATGCACTAGCGCTGTCCCACTGCGGACAACGCTTCACGCAGGGCGGCGCGCGCAACTTGCACGAGAGGACAATGCACTAGCGCTGTCCCACTGCGGACAACGCTTCACGCAGGGCGGCGCGCGCAACTTGCACGAGAGGACAATGCACTAGCGCTGTCCCACTGCGGACAACGCTTCACGCAGGGCGGCGCGCGCAACTTGCACGAGAGGACAATGCACTAGCGCTGTCCCACTGCGGACAACGCTTCACGCAGGGCGGCGCGCGCAACTTGCACGAGAGGACAATGCACTAGCGCTGTCCCACTGCGGACAACGCTTCACGCAGGGCGGCGCGCGCAACTTGCACGAGAGGACAATGCACTAGCGCTGTCCCACTGCGGACAACGCTTCACGCAGGGCGGCGCGCGCAACTTGCACGAGAGGACAATGCACTAGCGCTGTCCCACTGCGGACAACGCTTCACGCAGGGCGGCGCGCGCAACTTGCACGAGAGGACAATGCACTAGCGCTGTCCCACTGCGGACAACGCTTCACGCAGGGCGGCGCGCGCAACTTGCACGAGAGGACAATGCACTAGCGCTGTCCCACTGCGGACAACGCTTCACGCAGGGCGGCGCGCGCAACTTGCACGAGAGGACAATGCACTAGCGCTGTCCCACTGCGGACAACGCTTCACGCAGGGCGGCGCGCGCAACTTGCACGAGAGGACAATGCACTAGCGCTGTCCCACTGCGGACAACGCTTCACGCAGGGCGGCGCGCGCAACTTGCACGAGAGGACAATGCACTAGCGCTGTCCCACTGCGGACAACGCTTCACGCAGGGCGGCGCGCGCAACTTGCACGAGAGGACAATGCACTAGCGCTGTCCCACTGCGGACAACGCTTCACGCAGGGCGGCGCGCGCAACTTGCACGAGAGGACAATGCACTAGCGCTGTCCCACTGCGGACAACGCTTCACGCAGGGCGGCGCGCGCAACTTGCACGAGAGGACAATGCACTAGCGCTGTCCCACTGCGGACAACGCTTCACGCAGGGCGGCGCGCGCAACTTGCACGAGAGGACAATGCACTAGCGCTGTCCCACTGCGGACAACGCTTCACGCAGGGCGGCGCGCGCAACTTGCACGAGAGGACAATGCACTAGCGCTGTCCCACTGCGGACAACGCTTCACGCAGGGCGGCGCGCGCAACTTGCACGAGAGGACAATGCACTAGCGCTGTCCCACTGCGGACAACGCTTCACGCAGGCGGCGCGCGCAACTTGCACGAGAGGACAATGCACTAGCGCTGTCCCACTGCGGACAACGCTTCACGCAGGGCGGCGCGCGCAACTTGCACGAGAGGACAATGCACTAGCGCTGTCCCCACTGCGGACAACGCTTCACGCAGGGCGGCGCGCGCAACTTGCACGAGAGGACAATGCACTAGCGCTGTCCCACTGCGGACAACGCTTCACGCAGGGCGGCGCGCGCAACTTGCACGAGAGGACAATGCACTAGCGCTGTCCCACTGCGGACAACGCTTCACGCAGGGCGGCGCGCGCAACTTGCACGAGAGGACAATGCACTAGCGCTGTCCCACTGCGGACAACGCTTC
>CASGHI010000047.1:0-17165 GCA_949319315.1 Zelleria hepariella
TGAGGAGTTCCGTTCTCCAAAGTTCTTCATTGTAACAAAGAAATAATCATCAAAATCGGTTCAAAAAAGGTCTGAGGTAACAAACATAAAAAAATGCGGGTCGAATTGAGTACATCCTTCTTTTTGGAGTCACTCCAGAGTTGTCGACCGTCAAAACACGTTTTTTTGATAGATAATTGCTCATATAAAAGCATCTTTTCGGTCCTCTTTTTGGTCGGAGTTAATAAAAAGGCAAAATTGTAGGTAGTCGGATATTTTACAACTCGATAATAAAAAAATCCAAGCTTTAATTTATTTCGTGGCAGTAGTTTCTGGTATTGTTGTCACAGCATGAGCAACATATCTTCATCTCTCGTGGATATGTTCACATAATAATGATAATGATGATACGAGAAGAAGATGGCGAGAAGATCTCGACTAATATTTGCCGGAGTGGTCGGAGGTGGCTCAGGACTTAAAAATCTGGGCCTTTGCCCTGCAATGGGACATAATACAAGCTACATAAAAAAAAAAGATAATAACTAGATTGGAGTATACTTGATACGTGTGGTTCGTGGGAAGGATCGTCAGAATTCAGAAGACATCAGCTACTTCTCTAAGTAGCTGATGTCGTCTGAATTAGCGAACGAACGTTTCTGATTTATGAACGCTAACTATATACAATTGGTATCCAATCCACTTTTACATTTTTGTAGCATAATCGCCCGTAGCGTAAGCAAATAAGAGCGCCCGTGAACAGGTCGATGTGCAGTCGACTGCACTTATCGCAATATCAACTTCATATTTTATGGCACGCCCGCGAGGCATTTGGGTTAATGAAATTATTTTTGTTACTACTGTTACTTCATTATTGTTGTAACATAATATTATACTGGTGGTTACTGTCTGTTACATTATAATCCTGTGAGCAGATTTTTTCTTGTTGAAAGTCTGTCTGAATGATCTGAAAAGTTTAAAAATTAATTTTTGTATTCGCATAGTAATTCTTTGATTTTAAATACTTTGTAATGTTTATTCAAAGGTAAAGCATTATTCAATAAAAACACAAAATGCGTCTTAATTTGTAAAATATAAAATTTTGTTAATTGTGCCATTTTAAGGTTGAACCTATGCCAATCTCGGTCACCCAAAATAATGCGACAGCTAAAGCATCTCGTAGTGTAAGGGAGAATGACTCGGTTCTTCGTTTTTCAGTCAAAGATGTGAGATTTATTATTAAAAATATGAAGAGAGGAAAGTCGCCCGGGCACGATGGACTTAGCATAGAACATCTTCAGCATGCTGGTGTTCACATGCCTAGGGTACTCTGTCTGCTATTGAATCTATGTGTTAGTCATGCACATTTACCGGAAGCACTCATGAAAACCATTGTTGTCCCTATAATAAAAAACAAAACTGGCGATGCTTCCGATAAAAGTAATTATAGGCCTATCTCACTTGCCACTGCGATTGCGAAGGTGCTGGACGGTCTGCTTGATAAACACCTAGACAAGCATCTGAATTTACACGATGCTCAGTTTGGCTTCAGAGCTGGGCTATCAACAGAGAGTGCCATTCTATGTTTAAAGCAGACCGTCCGGTACTACACAGATAGGAAAACTCCTATATACGCATGTTTTTTAGACCTATCCAAGGCATTTGATTTAGTTGCGTATGATGTTCTGTGGAACAAAATTATGGTAGAAACAGACGTTCCCAATGAAATTCTACAAATTTTCAAATATTGGTATAACCATCAAACCAACTACGTCAGAAGGGCTGGGGCTTCATCTGAAGTGTATGGCTTAGACTGTGGAGTTAGGCAAGGTGGCTTAACTTCACCTAAACTTTTTAACTTGTATGTTAATGGCTTGATTGAGGGACTCAGCAGGACAGGAGTCGGATGCTCTATCGACCAACTTAGCATTAATAACATTAGCTACGCTGACGACATGGTCTTGCTGAGTCCATCGATCAATGCCCTTAGAACGCTACTGAAAGTTTGTGAAACGTACGCTGAAACCCACGGTCTTAAGTATAACTCTAAGAAAAGCGAGTTTATGATTTTTAAGGCAGGAACGAAGTGCCCAACCTTAGTACCACCTGTTATGCTCTGTGGCTCGCAGTTGAATAGAGTTACTCAGTTTAAATATCTGGGACACATGCTCACTGAAACTCTATCTGATAATCTAGACATAGAACGAGAACGCAGGGCGTTGTCAGTCCGGTCCAATATGCTGGCCCGCAGGTTTGCGCGGTGTACTAATGAAGCGAAGGTGTCTTTTTTTAGGGCGTACTGCCAGACCTTCTACACGTGCAGCCTGTGGGTCACATATACGGATCGGGCTTACAACACCCTGCGTGTACAGTATAACAATGCTCTCAGGGCACTGTTGGGGCTGCCGAGATACTGTAGCGCATCTGCAATGTTTGCTAATGCCAGAATGGATGATTTCTTTGGCATTATTAGAAAAAGAATTGCATCTACTATGCGGCGGTTTCGCGGCAGCCCAAACAGCCTACTGAGAATACTGTCAGAAAAGATGGATAGCCCAATGCTACGACATTGGGTTAAAATACAAATAAGTCGCAACAAAAAGAGTGCGGCGCCGAGTGGTCTCCCCACCCATCTAGTGTGAGTGAAGGTGCCACTGGACGCTGTATAAATCATCATAATAAATCATCTCATTACATAGATGCAAAAAGGACATTTATTATTATTATAATTTACATCCTGCAGATTTTAATTTTTGTTCCGATTTATTTGAATACAATTTTATTTTATTTTATTTTTACTCTATAATTTGATTACTTTTAATTTTACTATGGATTTTATAATGTTTTAATAATGTTGTAATAATCTGAAATAAAAATATTTTATTTTATTTTTATTTATATTGCGGCCGTATTGGAATAATGCGTCAAGGGTAGAGGGGCTGGCCCGATATCCGTAAGAGCTATGAGTCACACACAGTAGTGAGTAGGCACACTCGCTCAGAGACCGAAGGCATTAGCAATTCGGCCGGTGACGACGCGCGAGTGTAAATAAATAATTCATACCCGGTCCTACCTCACAGAGCGGCCTTGTGGCGAGCCCGGTGTACTAACTGTTGGCGCTTTCTTTGGAAATTGAGGATAGCCGTTTGGTTATGGACTAGTAGTTCGCCCCGAATTATGAATTGGCGAGTGTAACTTTTTGCTAACACCATTTGCGCAGGGGCGCGCGCATTGCATTTATAAACTTTAAAACCCCATATCTCGGCAACCCCTCGATCGATTTGGTTAAAATTTGAATTAAAATAAAAACAGTACCAAATTTTAATTAAGGCGCTGTGCATATTGAATTGCCCGCGCGCGACGAAAAATGCACAAAATCGATTCCTGTATCAAATTCACTAAAAAAATCGAAAATGTTCACATATCAAACCCTAGAATTAGGTGAGACCTATCTAAAGCAGCCAGTTTCGTGTTGACATTCATAAACATTTTGTAGATATTTTGCTAGAAAAAAAAAGGCGGCGCACTTTTTTTCAAGAAAAATATCTTGCAATCTGTTATAGATATCAAAATGAAACTGGCTGTGTTAGATAGGTCTAACTAATTCTAGGGTTTGATATGTGAACATTTTTGATTTATTTAGTGTATTTGATACAGGAATCGATTTTCTGCATTTTTCTTTGCGTGCGGGCTAATTCACTATGCCCAGCGCCTTAAATAATTTCAAAATAATACAAAAGGTTAGTTTATTCCACTGCTTACTTACTATTAATAGTGGTAGAGTAATTTTGAAAATTAAATTGCGATTAAGCTTGTAAGAATCTTGTTTTTAGTTTCGTATTTCGCACAAACAAAAATAAAATGTATCTTTAGTTCACTAACACAAGAAAGTGACAAAGGAAAACTAACCTGGGTGCTAACGGAAGAGATCACTTCCTTTGTCTCAACATAGGTTAGCCGGAGCACACTGCATTAACTAACAAGACGAGCATACCTCTATTTTAGCGCAATGTGGACCACCGCAAGTGCCGGCTAAAGGAAATGGGTACACTTCTACTTATATTTTAATAGATCGACACCATAAAAGAACAGACTAGCAGAATGCTTCTGGATGCGAAGATTGATTAAAACTGCGGACAAAACGGATCCAGCTTCTGCAGCGAAGCTGACCATAACATTTTAGATAGGTATTCAAAGGTACAAACGACAGCACGTCGACCCTTACACGCTAGCACTCTACTCGGTTACGTTACGGGCGACTTTACTACAAAAGTGTACACTTTGACGTGCTGTCGTGTGTACTTACAAGGAATTTGAAGACAGCATCTAATATGTAACGTCCAAGAGTAGGTATAAACTACCGTATGTAACCTATGTGGATTGTGAAGTCCAATAGCAAGCAGCCACAAATTTTCAACTACGTACATAGCAACTCTCTACCAGACACGCAATAACAACAACGGCTTCACATCTTTTGGTGCCCTCTTCTTTCACACAACCAGAGTGCCAGCGGAGGTCACCAGCTGGGCAAGTCTTGACATTACTTCTGGGCACTCAGCTTGGCTCTGCGGGGCACTAAGGCAGCTGAATATTGCCTCGCCCTTGGACGCGGCAGCGTTTACATTAAATCCACTGCGGCAAAAGGGGTGCGTGCGACATACTCGTAATCAGTCCCACACTTCTTCGACGGTTCCTCAAGGCTTAGGATTGCGGCCAACAAGTACTCGCTTCAAAAGGGATCGGTCTTCTGTCTTGTAGACTGCCCGGTGAATGCTCCTTCCAGTCGCTTCCTTTATTGCATCAGACCATCTGATTAGTGCCCTTCCTTTGGTTCCTTTGCCATTCAGCTAGCCCAATATTATGAGCTAATCTTGACTTGGCTTGTTAACTGCTTGCCTAAAAACTTCTGTTACCACAAGTGATAGCTCATTGTCCAATGAGGAGTTTTTTTTTTCAAAAACTTGTTTCTAAAAGCCCACAACAGATGGCTCTGACCCTGTGTTATGGTTCACATCAAAAGCACAATGATTGCGCCTCTCAATGTCCGTGAAAAAAATGAATTTGATAGCCGGATTTTTCCCCTCTGTGATTAGGCTCAGGATAGGTGGAAATTGTGGAACATGTAGGTGGTAGCAGCGCAAGGAGCAGAACAAGTGTCTGAATACAAACTGTATCAGTGACAGCGACAACGTTCTCTGTAGCTGTATTCCCGCAGCGCACATCGCCTTTTGCAACCTTATCGAGGTCGCACGTTTTGTTAAAGATGGCTACAGACTGGCGCACATTTTATGAAACTACAAAGGAAAACATTGAGAGGAAGCCAGGGGCCTAATTATTTCTCGGGAATCTCACATTCGACACATCTCGACTGCTCCCGACCACTCGAGTCATGTCGAGCGAAAAAGGCAAACATCTCGCGGAAATCTCGTGCGTGCCTTATGTAGAGGATGACTTCGTGAGAATAGGAGATGTGACATTTGCAGTAAAATTAGATTTTTCCTTCGAGATGTTTCGAATCCGAGATTCCCGAGAATTAGCCCCCTGAGATTCTGTTTCTGCAATCTCTTTCTGAGAGAAGACTACTTTCCCTGCTAGTAGGCGACTTTTATCTTTTTTACTACTGAAAGACGGTTAAGGGTAGACGATAGCAAGGTGGCGGGAAATTCAAAATTTTCACAGTTTTTTACATTTTGTAGCCAAACTGAGCTATTTTTGTTCAGCGATTTTTCGTTCGCGGAAACAACAAAGTATGTTTTTCATTATTGTAAACAACAGAACAACAATAATTCAGCCGATTATGTATTCTGGTCTACGAAGCAGTGGTACTGCCCAAAAAACTTGTCGTAGACCAGAACACATAATCGGCTGAATTATTGTTGTTCTGTTGTTTACAATAATGAAAAGAATACTGTTTTATTGCCGCGAACGAAAAATCGCTGAACAAAAATAGCTCAGTTTAGCTACAAAATGTAAATAACTGTGAAAAATTTGAATTTCCCGCCACACTACTATCTTCCAGCCTTAATATACAAACCGGCTACGCAACGCACATCGAATTGTAAGACAATCTTTGAATAGTAGGTTTCAAGAAATAGGGCGTTATCCGTGACATTAGTTGTCACGTGAATGAAGTTACAGAAGCGTGTGAGGAGTGTGTCATAATCCGTGCGGGATCAGAATGGGATAATACCTTTTGGAACTGAGAAGCTTGCGGTCCTGTAGCGTCAGCATTTCGGCAAACTCTAGTTGTCTATGGCAAACTCGCGTCGAAACTTGTGTTTTCTGTGCGCGTGGGTGTGTGCTCGAGTTTTATCACGTTCTATTTAATTAATGCATTAACATTGAATCCTTTTAGATTACAAACATTAAATTTTTTTGTGTATTTCCAATTTCATAACCCTAAGATAGAACGTAGAACTAAATTTTTTTATACTGACGCTACTCGAGAACTGTCATTTTCGATTTTGTTCCAAAAGGTATTATCCCATTCTGATTCCGCACGGATTATATCATTATCATTCTGGGCTGGGCTCAGACCATAGTGGGGCTCGGGTTGTATCTTTGTTCATTGTCTGTAGTTAGAAATCGTAAAGCTGGTGTAAGGACACGACTCTATCTCTCTGAGAGAATGTGGGACAAATTAGTAAAGTTATCGAGTACAGCTTATTTTTGGTGATATTTCGATATTAAAATAGAAACTTGGAAACTAGGTAGTTGCGAATCAAGTATCCGCATTTCCGCAACTCAACTGCTAATGAGCCTATTTTGCGTAATGCTATTTGGTCACACTCATTTGGCATAGGTTAGGAAATGGTGTCAAAATATCTTTACAATATTGTTTACTTAGTCTTTGAATTGAACGTATGATGAGTTGAAACAACATTGTTTAAAATATTTTTTGCCTTATTTTTTACAACAGTTAGCATTTTTTTATTTTTATGTAATTTGTATTATGTCCCACTGTAGAGCAAAGGCCTCCCCCCTCTCAGCCCAGATTTTTGGGAAAGGCTGTTCTTGACTGATGCTGCTGGTACATAATAATTCTCTAAATCAAAGTTCCTACTAAGTAGGCAGGGGCAACCAGGTTAAAAGTGGGGTTTGTTGTGTAGATATTTAGTGAAAATTTTCACTATAGACATTTAGACGGAGAAATGATATTGTCAGATATAATAATAATAATAAATAAATTATTGACACAAAAACAATCAAGGTTACATAATTAAAAATTTTGGTACAGATAGGATGGCTGGATGATTGATTCATCGATAGGTGATACCCTGGATCCTGAACTAGGTTGCCCTGTATTTCAGGTATCCAGTGTTTAAATATGTTAAATCAAATTCAGCCTTCTTTAAAAATATAAAGATGATCCCACCAAAAACATTCTGTAAAAAACTAGCCAGGTCTCGATGGAGCTGCTTGTTTATCTCTAAAAAAGTAATGAAATCTAGACAAAATCGTGCCAAGTCTAAGGTTCCTTACTGCGATTTCTTTAGTATTACAGTTAATGTTGTGTGACTTGGCCGTTGAAGGGTACACAAGTGGTTCTGGCGTCAGATTGGTGCAATGGTGTCATGGAGCACCTGGTTTTGTACCCTTGTATACCCTTCAACGGCCAAGTCACACAACATTAACTGTAATACTAAAGAAATCGCAGTAAGGAACCTTAGACTTGGCACGATTTTGTCTAGATTTCATTACTTTTTTAGAGATAAACAAGCAGCTCCATCGAGACCTGGCTAGTTTTTTACAGAATGTTTTTGGTGGGATTTCACTCCTTTTTGTAGAAACGTGGGCATATTGATTTATTTCATTAGATTTTCTTATTGGAATCAGTCTTTTAATTTGTGTAATGTTCGAGTAGAATAAAGTTAATCGTTCGACTATTTCTTATTGTTAAATTGTAAGTACCTAAAAGTATAAAAGCCAGTCTAGTCTTATCCAGAGATTTCCTTTAATTTTATTTATATGCGTATTAAAAGCAGAAGGGGAGGCATTCGCCCAGCAGTAGGACGCTATAGGCTAGATTAAATTAGAAGATGTGTCCCACTACGCTGGATTTCTGCAATGACAGTCGATATTTTTATGTACCAATTGTTGAAGGGGGCATTACCATAATCAAGAGATTATAAGATACAGCTGAGATCAGCTGAGGGTTCTTCATCAGATACTTCAGACCTTCGATTTTTGACATCAAATGAAGCGGCCCACCAAGTTGAATATGTTTTGTAAGGGCGGTATATGTCGATCTATAATAGTTTGGTTGGGCTCTTGTGTTTTCTAATCAGGGTCACCAGGTACTCCAGATCTTCGATTATCCTAGTTTTTATAGTTTTCCCTTTATGTGGCCATTAAACCCTAACTCTGTTCCAAATTTCAGCTCTCTGAGTTTATGGAAGTACTAGTTCTATTAGGGCTCTTGTGTTTTCTAATCAGGGTCACCAGGTACTCCAGATCTTCGATTATCCTAGTTTTTATAGTTTTCCCTTTATGTGGCCATTAAACACTAACTCTGTACCAAATTTCAGCTCTCTGAGTTTATGGGAAGTACTAGTTCTATTAGGGCTCTTGTGTTTTCTAATCAGGGTCACCAGGTACTCCAGATCTTCGATTATCCTAGTTTTTATACTCTTCCCTTTATGTGACCATTAAACCCTAACTCTGTACCAAATTTCAGCTCTCTGAGTTTATGGGAAGTTCTAGTTCTATTAGGGCTATTGTGTTTTCTAATCAGGGTCACCAGGTACTCCAGATCTTCGATTATCCTAGTTTTTATAGTTTTCCCTTTATGTGGCCATTAAACCCTAATTCTGTACCAAATTTCAGCTCTCTGAGTTTATGGGAAGTACTAGTTCTATTATGATGATCATGAGTGAGTGAGTGAGTGAGTGAGTGAGTGAGTGAGTGTGTGTCATAAATGCGAAACTTTGCTTTCGCTTAACTTCGGAACTAAATGACCTACAGACTTGAAATTTTGGATTTTAAGTATGTGATTATAGCTTACTAGATGACGAAAATTTCTGCGTTCTGGTCTTATCCAGAGGTTCTCAAATAGGGGCCTGAAAATGCGGCGAAATGGTTCCAGTAAAGGATGGTACGGCAGTGTTTGCTTCGCGCTCGACCTGGCGGGGGCACTGCCGTGCCCCCAGATTGGCATTATACATTAAAATTATTCATTATTAGAATGAAAAATTGAGAATTAAATTAAAATAATTTAAATTTAAAATAAAATTAGGTAAAACTCATGCAGGTGTGTCGTAAATGTGTGTATTGTGTGAAAAATGGTGTATTTATGTATGAGAGAGGTGTGTGAGGGTGTATGTGTGTGGGTGCGAGTGACATATTATATACTTACAATACTTATTATACTTGTTATTTGTTCATCACAAAACGCGACTGACAGTCGTTCGTGCTCATCTGGGTCCATTTGGAGCTAATGTCCTTTAGTATTTCAATCACATTCGCATTAGGATCTGTCTTCGAGAAAAAAACGCCTCCACATTTCTACGATCTTCATCTGGCGACTTCGTACGCTCGGCCACAATCTCAGATACCCCATGGCAGTTCTTACCGCGCGCGGCATAAAGGCGCCAATCGAACGAAAAGGGGTATCTGAGACTGTGGCCGACTGTACATTCCGTATTGAGACTATTGATCGTTCTAGAGAAGATACTTTCAGATAAAATACGCATTCATTGAAAACATTATAATAAAGACGTAGAGTGGAAATTGTTCTTAAGGCGACGGGGAAGGCACACTAGCACCGCCAATGAAAAAAAAACATCTTTTTGGATGCGTTTTTTGCTAAAATCTAAAAAAAATAAATTATCGAAAAAATCTTAACCGTCCGACATACCAAATTTTTTCACTCTAGTGCCATTATCCAGGCAGGAAATCGGGACTACGTTTGTATGGAGAAAACACTTTCTGTGATATTCACGAAAATTCTCGGGAAAACAACTGCGCGATCTCCGGTAAAATTCTCAGTATAATTGATGAGTGGAAATCAAACCTTGTTTTACTTAAGCCGGGAGAGTTCCTAAGTAATCCAACCTTCAATTATTTAAGTAAACGCCGCTTCCAAGGGGCTTAATTAAGAGTATCCTTTCTCATTCAAATTCCGCTCGGGATTTAAGAAACTGATCGGTTTCTCCGCTTGTAACTGATACCTCTAAGTATCCCTTGACAAGCGGATGTACAGTCGGCCACAGTCTCAGATACTCCTTTTTGTTCGATTGGCGCCCTTATGCCGCGCGTGATAAGAGCTGCCATGGGGTATCTGAGATTGTGGCCGACCGTACCTACGTAGCGAAAGCAAATAGGTAACTGCAATAGTAACTAGAAGCACAGCCCCTGTATTTTCTAAAACAGTGTTTTTCAAACGGTTGGTCGCCAAGTTACCTTAGTCGCGAAGCTGCTTTTGAGGAACGCGAAGCTTCTTTAGGACGGTTTTTGGGGGTCGTGGTTATAGTGTAAAGGTGTACTTAACTGACAGAAACCTGGTAGGGGGTCGCAAAGTGGTTTTTCCGTTGTAAGGGGGTCGCGTCATGAAAAAGGTTGAAAAACACTGCTCTAAAAAAAGTTTGGTTATTTAAATGCGAGCTATTTTCCCGCTAATGAACCGGCTTTGACAGTTGACGCGTGAGTGGTATTTTTTTTGGGAATATACGCGCTGATCGTTACCTACGTAATGGTGTCAAAAATATGTAAAGTCGGCCACACACTAGAATACCTTTTTTTGTTCGATTGGCGCCCTTAGACCGTAAGACCTGACATGGGGTATCTGTGACTGTGGCCGACCGTACCTGTTTCAGACCCAAATTCAAGAGCCGATCTCTTCTTCGTTTCACTCTTGGCAGAGCGGTCGTACGTAATCCATATGTAGACCATCACTGGCTGGTGAAAATAATTTCTGGATAAATAAAAGAGAAACAGTAACTTGCAGTAAAATAAGAAGTGCACTCGTTTGAACATGTACCTAGAGCGCTTATGAAAAAATACAAAATCACTCCGCTCGCCCGTTTTATAATTGGAAAACTAACTTTTAATGATTCGCGATATTTACACATAATTTTGGTTCGTAACGGGTCGAATCGCGATCGGGTCGTCGGGATAATACAGGTAATTCATAGACCTACTAAACTAACCGCGATTCGAAACAAAATTACTTACTCTTGTTAGGACTTCGGTGAAGCTGACTTTCTGGTCGAGTGCATTTTGTGATGAAGCATGCCTGGCACGAGGATAATCGGAAATCCATAATCAGCATTCTGAGGCTCTTTTATAGAGCCACTTTGAATCTCTGCGAAAATCCTCTACAAAGGGGGCTTACCCTGAAGTCTGGAGGCCGTTTAACTGCAACTTCAGTTTCATTCTTTCTTTCCATTTCATTCTGTGAGAACTGGGAAACGAAGCACGTGGCGGGAAATTAAAACAATTCACAGTTTTTTTAATTTTGTAGCTAAACTGAGCTATTTTTGTTCAGCAATTTTTTGTTTCATTATTGTAAACAACAGAACAACAATAATTTAGCCGATTATGTGTTCTGGTCATCAACAGGTTTTTTGGGCAGTGCCACTGCTGAGTAGACCAGAACACATAATCGGCTGAATTTTTGTTGTTCTGTTGTTTACAATAATGAAAATAATACTATGTTATTGCCGCGAACGAAAAATCGCTCAACAAAAATAGCTCAGTTTAGCTACAAAATGTAAGAAACCGTGAAAATTTTGAATTTTCCACCACGTTGCTATCGTCCCACCTTAATGACAAATCAACGTTTTTTCTTTTTCTTTTTGTGGCCATTCTTTTTAACTCTTGTCCCTGTAATCTATGCTCTAGTCTACGGCGTAGAGGGTACGGTAAAGTCTACGCTGTTGAGTCAAGACTGACGAAGTTTATAAAATAAATTCGATGTGAATTCGCAATAATCATGCTTCGATTTCAGATACGAGTAATTCGCAATGTCTAATTTTTTTACAAAAATATACAAAGCATCTAGATTCCTTCAATATTGAAACAGCCTTATTCATTTTGTCAACTAAACTAAATTACCGTGATCGTGTGCCGAATCATTAAAGTGACTAACTTTATAGAATGCCTAAAATACGTGACTTTTGACACCCTGTAATGTAAACAGGAGGAAGCTAAACCAATTAAGGTTGTCAGACACAAGAGGAACTACCTACACCTATAGTTTCAGTCAGCTTAGTTCGAAAGTCTTTGTTCTCTAATTAGAATCCTCTGCTTGATATTATCAAAGCAGGATTATTAGAGGAGGAGCTTAGAGCAAATCACCCAAGTAACATTTTAGGTTGTAGAAAGGTTTTGAACAGGTTCTAGAACCTTTGTATGGAAATCAGCTCGTAAGTCTTATAACTCTCAATAAAGTTATATTAACCTTGTAATTACCTTCTGAGTGCCAAAAGGGCCCCGGTTTTAGAACCTTTCTGAGAGCTACAGCACAACCTATAGCTCAAATCCAGAACCTTTCGAACTACTTGCATAGAACCTAAATATAACCTTCACAACCTTAATTTAACGTTATTATAACCTTGCAAGACAACTTATAAGTTCTAAATTAGTCTTGGATGTAACTCTATGACAACTTAGAACCTTTTTGATGGATATGAATAAATACCTTTCCAGGACTTACAAGTTTTAAATAGCTTCTGTTTAAGATTTTTTACACAGATTCAAATACTTATTTACAATGGCGTCATTCCTTTTTCGCTAGGCCATCTTTCAAAATGGCTAGATAAGCAAAGTGTTTATAAAAATAATAAGTAGCTTGGTAAAGTCAGGAAATAATCAAAATATAGTGCGATTGGCACTTCATCGTGAAACTTTACGATAATAGTGCTGTATACAAGACGGGCCTTTCATAAGATAAACATTTCGAAGATTTTTTAATAAAATAAAATAAAAAAAATTGGTGATTGGTGGTAAGTCACATCAGAAATCAAACTACTATTCATATGAAAAATATATATTATAAATCGTGTAGCGCATGGTATTTGATTACGCTTTATTTAATTAAAATATTGGTTTTGTTTCGTTTTTTTTTTCATTTTTTAATATTAAATATGGCTGACGTTAGGAAATTACTTGAAAGTATTATGTTTTTCCTTTTCAGAACTATAACAGCTAAGAGCTCTTAAGGTTTTCCAAAATAAGAGCTGAAGGTAATCTCGCGGAGCTACCTCAAACGACAAGGCTGTTTTCAACGCTTCAAGGTTATTAGCAGGAGTTGTCCAAGACTTACCAGTTGCGAAAACCACCACTGAGCTAAATTTGTTGCTTTTAAGTTTTGGTTGTAGGGGGACATGCGTTTGACCTTCGTTCAACAAACAGCTACAGGCTGCTCTAAGGGTGGTCATGAACTGAGATCAAAATTGAACTCTGTTTAAACTTAGTATAAAGTGAGATCAATTTTGAACTTACTTTAAACTGAGTTCAAAATTTATCTCTGTTTATATTTAGTTTAGTGAGATCAATTTTGAAGTTACTTTAACCAACTGGTATTACTGAGTTCAAAATTGATATTTTTATTATTCGAATCGAATCGAATCGAATCGAATCGAATCGAATCAAATCGAATCGAATCGAATTGAATCGAAACGAAACGAAACGAAACAAAACGAGTCGAATCGAATCGAATCGAATCGAATCGAATCGAAACGAAACGAATCGAATCGAATCGAATCGAATCGAATCGGCTATTGCTAGATTCATGGTACACACGACAGTTGTTGTAAAATCGCCCGTAACGTAACCGAGCAAAGTGCTAGCGTGTAAGGGTCGACGTGCTATCGTGTGTACTGATTCAAGTATCAAAACTTTAACTGCCTATATCTCCTAAACGGCTAATGCTAGACCCATGTTTATGGTACTCAAAAAAAAGGGTTCAACGAGCTCTACCTGATGAAAGCAACAAAAATAATAAAAAGATGTACCTATCAAAACTTTAACTGCCCATATCTCCTAAACGGCTAACGCTAGACCCGTGTTCATGGTACTCTAAAAAAGGGGCTCGACGAGCTCTGCCTGATGAAAGAAACAAAAATAACTAGTAGTTCGCCCCGAACTGTGAACTCGCGACCCCATATAAACTTAACAACCCCATATCTCGGCAACCCCTCGACCGATTTGGCTCATGTTCGAACTTAAAAATTCTTTTCATTTCATTTACCCGCCTACCAAATTTCATAATGATCCGACCGAATTTACTCAAGTTATCGTCGAACGAACATACATACATACATACAAACATGCAAACGCCGGATTGTTCCAGTAGACTCGGAGAACTTCGCTCGCTTCGCTCGCTCGTTCAATAAAAAAGAAATATCAAAACTTTAACTGCCCATATTTGAACGAGCGAGCGAAGTTCTCCGAGTCTACTGGAACAATCCGGCGTTTGTATGTATGTATGTATGTATGTATGAATGTTCGTTCGACGATAACTTGAGTAAATGTAGTCGGATCGTCATGAAATTTGGTAGGCGGGTAAATGAGGCAAATCGGTCGAGGGGTTACTGAGATAGAGGGTCGCGAGTTCAAAGTTCGGGGCGAACCACTAGTATCTCCTAAACGGCCAATGCTAGACCCAAATTAGTAATTTAATTTAAATTGATTCGATTCGATTCGAATCGCATCGAATCGAATCAAATCAATATCAAATCAAATCAAATCCAATTCAATCGAATCTAATCGAATCGAATTGAATCGAATCAAATTAAACTAGTGGTTCGCCCCGAACTACGAACTCGCGACCCCATATCTCAGGAACCCTCGATCGATTTGGCTCATGTTCGAACTTAAACATTTTCTTTACCTCATTTACCCACCTACCAAATTTCATGACGATCCGACAAAATTTACTCAAGTTATCGTCGAACAAACATTAATACATACAAACATGGATACAAATGCCGGATTGTTCAAGTAGACTCGGAGAACTTCGCTCACCCATTCAATTAAATTACAAATTTGGGTCTAGCATTGGCCGTTTAGGAGATAATATGGGCAGTTAAAGATTTGATACTTCTTTTTTATTATTTTTGTTTCTTTCATCAGGTAGAGCTCGTCGTGCCCATTTTTCAGAGTACCATAAACATGGGTCTAGCATTAGCCGTTTAGGAGACATGGGCAGTTAAAAATTTGATAATTCTTTTTTTTGAATTTTTGAACGAGCGAGCGAAGCGAGCGAAGTTCTCCGAGTCTACTGGAACAATCTGGCGTTAGTATGTATGTATGTATGTATGAATGTACGTATGTATGTATGTATGTATGAATGTTCGTTCGACGATAACTTGCGTAAATTTAGTCGGATCGTCAGGTGGGCAGGTAAATAAGGTAAAGAGAATTTTTAAGTTCAAACATGAGCCAAATCGGTCGAGGGGTTGCTGAATATGGGGTCGCGAGTTCAAAGTTCGGGGCGAACCACTAGTTAATAACATTTTATTATTTTTGTTGCTTTCATCAGGTAGAGCTCGTCGAACCCTTTTTTTGAGTACCATAAACATGCGTCTAGCATTAGCCGTTTAGGAGATATAGGCAGTTAAAGTTTTGATACTTATTTTTTTATTTTTTTATTCTTTTATCAAGTAGAGCTCGTCATGCCCTTTTTTCAGAGTACCATAAACATGGGTCTAGCATTAGCCGTTTAGGAGATATGGGCAGTTAAAGTTTTGATACTTATTTTTTATTTTTATATTTTTATTTTATCAGGTAGAGCTCGTCATGCCCTTTTTTCAGAGTACCATAACATGGGTCTAGCATTAACCGTTTAGGAGTTATGGGCAGTTAAAGTTTTGATACTTATTTTTTATAAATTTTTAATAACTTTTTATTATTTTTGTTGCTCTTATCAGATAAAGCTCGTCAAGTCCTTTTTTTAGAGTACCATAAACATGGGTCTAGCATTAGCCGTTTCGGAGATATGGGCAGTAAAAATTTTGATACTTGAATCAGTATGAATCTAGCAATAGCTGATTCGATTCGATTCGCTCCGATTCGATTCGATTCGATTCGATTACATTCGATTCGATTCGATTAGATTCCATTGGATTCGATTCGATTCGAATAATAATAATAACAATTTAGAACTCAGTTTAAAGTAAGTTCAAAATTGATCTCACTAAACTAAGTTTAAACATAGATCAATTTTGAACTCAGTTTAAAGTAAGTTCAAAATTGAGCTCACTTTAAACTAAGTTTAAACTGAGTTCAATTTGGATCTCAGTTTAAGTATCGTTCATGAATACCACCCTAAGGCCCGGTTTCTGAATTGAGGATTTCACTAACCAAATGCTTAAGTATCGTTCTGTCACATTCTCTTGTGTGACATCTGCAGTGACAGAACGATACTTAAGCATTTGGTTAGTGAAATTCTCAATTCAGAAACCGGGCCTAAGGGTGGTATTCTAAAAGTATAAAAACACGTTTGTGGTATATGGTCCTCCCTTATTTTTCATTATTATTTGTTGTCGTATCCTCCATTATTACACATACATTCTGTAAAAATTGGTATTTGTATTTTTTTTTGTAATTATAAAAACTTATAAAAACAATAAAACTTACCGTTGTATTAATCATTCATAACATTTTTACGCACTTTAAGCTTAAAATTTCCACTCCTTTTTTTGTATCACCCTGTGTCGGTTCATTTTTCAAGACGCGTAATGCTTACAGTGTATACCTATTCTTTGAAGTCGCGGACACAACTGTCGGGTTTTGAGGATGCCTCTCAAGCTTTAAAATATTCCTGTAGGACTTGAATCATGCCTTCAGCTCAAAACAACAACTTATTGGTTTTGTTTTTCACCACACAGTCCTAATTTGTTTGCCTAGACAACTCTGATCTAACCTCAAAGTTGTAGGTAGGTTTTAGAAACTACTTATAAGCAATTTCAACTTTTCAAAACCTTATGGTAATATCAAGGTTAAAAATTTAACCTTTAGATAACACATAAGTTAAATGACAGCCTTTCCAGAACCTTATCAGTAGCTTACGACAACTATAAGATCCTGAGGCTGTAAGCTCTTGAAACACAAGTCATAATAACGTTAACGTTAACTCTTGTCAGCAACTTCAAGGTTTTAACAATAAACTATTAGTTTTAGGACTTAGTAATCATTCTCAAATACAAAATTTAACCAACTAGCAAATCATTAACCTTTGTACAACC
>CASGHI010000048.1:0-56000 GCA_949319315.1 Zelleria hepariella
TAAAACGGAACCATTATAGGATCACTTTTTTGTCCGTCTGTCTGTCTGTCTGTCTGTCAAGACCTTTATCTCGAGAACGCGTGGAGGTATTAGATTGAAATGTATATCAAAATACTCAGGTCTACATTCCCTTGAAGCAAAAATCATGCTTCTAAGTTAAAGTTAACGGAATCAAAAGATACGGCCGTTTATGCAGCATATTTCATTTTTGCATATTTCGACCCTCGGGTATAGGGTAACCTAACCTATAGGGTATAATCCGTGCGGGATCAGAATGGGATAATACCTTTTGGAACTGAGACGCTCGCTGTCCTCTAGCGTCAGCATTTCAGTTGTCTATGGCAAACTCGCGTCGAAACTTGCTTGTGTTTTCTGTGCGCGTGGGTGTCTGCTCGAGTTTTATCACGTTTTATTCAATTAATGCAATAACATTGAATCCTTTTAGATTACAACCATTTAACATTTTTGGGTATTTCCAATTTCATAACCCTATGATAGAACGTAGAACTAAAATTTTTTTAATTAACACGCTTTTATAAGCTCGGCCTGTATGTATGTATGTATGTATGTATGTATGTATTTATGTATGTAACGGAATCTTTGAGCATAATTTTTACCAACTTCCAGAAGTCTGATTAATTTGAAACTTTGCATACGTATCAAGGACCAATGACAATGCAATAATTTGATACCCCTACAGTGCCATTATACAGGGTGGCTTTTTGAGACGGGGCAGTAAGGGCAGGTACCTTAACCGTTATAGTTACAGGAAAACTTTCTTAGGAGACCTTCCATAACTTTTTGAGATATTATGAACTGCATTCACAGATTTTGGAAAAAATGTACGGTCAGCAAAAAAAATGCTAAAACACCAAAAAAATTTTTTTCCTGCCAATCGATTCTTTTTCATGTAGGGATTAAAAGACTCTTAGGAGCCAACTGAGGTTTGAGTACTAGAAATGTCAGAAATTCACAAAAAAATCGAACTAAAAAATTAAAAATAAATAACAGTTTAAAAATACTAAAAAAACACGCTTTTATAGCTAACCGAACTAAAAAGTATAAAATAATTTTTAATTACAAAGAGTTTTAAATTATAATAAAATTTAAGTTTTTAACAGAATAATACAATTCAGAGTAAAAAGCGTGGGGTGCTTGATATATTAAATGTTACAATCATTCTATTGGAAACTATCTATGAGATGCACCCCACGCTTTTTTACTCTGAATTGTATTATTCTGTTAATAACTTAAATTTTATTATAATTTAAAACTCTTTGTAATTAAAAATTATTTTCTACTTTTTAGTTCGGTTAGCTATAAAAGCGTGTTTTTTTAGTATTTTTAAACTGTTATTTATTTACTGACGCTACTCTAGAACTGTCATTTTCGATTCAGTTCCTAAAGGTATTATCCCATTCTGATTCCGCACGGATTATACCGTGTATTTCCGTGTGTACTATATGTGATCGAAGGCATGCAACACGATGTAGTCCTAGGACAAGATTTCCAGCAGGAAAATTGTGCATTGGAAAACTGTCACGTCAAGTTTGTCCAAAGACAGCTGACACGATGTCAAATGGGAGAAAAGAGAGTCGAGTCCAAAGAGGATTCGAAGGAGGTATCATTCAATGAGATATTGACGAATGGAGGATGCGATCAAATGGGTCGAAAGGAGGCGGGAAAAAGTTTTGACAGATGTTGGTTGAAAAGTTGGTTCGGGTGGAGCAGGAAATGCATTCTGATTGTCGAGTTGCATTGAGAATGCAATGCGCGACGGGTGAACAAGAAGCCCACTATGACAAAGAAGTTGAAGGGCCGGAGGCCGAAATATAAGAAGTTACGCTTGAATCCGACACACACTTGGCCGTTTTTTATAGAATGGTGGTTCGGAACCCTCGGTGCGCGAGCCCCACTCGCACTTGGCCGGTTTTTCACTGCTACCCAGTACATGAATAGAGTCCACAATTCGACAACTTCTTGACCTAGAAAACTTTAGTACCGTACTTCCTAAAATTATTTAGTATTTAGTATAAAAATCCTGGCGTGGAAGGGGCACACATTGTGTCCTCCTTAAGGTGGAAACTTAGTCCGGCTGTTGCCAACTTTTGCTCACTAGCGGCGCTGGGGTGCACACATGCACAAAGTAACGTGGTTTTTAGATTTATCAATATTTATCGCTTTTATTTCAAACTATCCTTCCGTTCGCGAGCATTGTTATGCAATTGAAGTATTAGGGAAGAAAAAAATCTAATTAACATGCTGTATTTTCCAAGTTCTGGTCTACGACAATTTTATCTTCCATCCATTCACTCACACATACAAACAAAAACATCTGAAGTAAATACTGACCAGGAACTAAGACACCTGGCCCAGTAGTAGATTGTATGTAGCGAGGTCTCTTGAACTTTTGACAGGTGATGACCAACAATCAAGACCCCTGCCCACATAGTGGATTGTATGTAGCGAGGTGTTTTAGTTACTGGACATAGAATGTCTCGTTATAATATCAAAGAGTTGAAAACCCTCATTGGTAATAACCGCTACAGAAGAGGATCGAATATCCTCCTTGGTAGGTCCCTCATACCTATTTATCTAGGCGCAATAAAATTTAACTGTGTACCTACTTGAAAAAAATAAAATGTCACACAGTTTTTCACAACAAACATGGTGAAATCAGTTGATATAATTTGGACTTTACTTGGATATATTCTCACTTATGAGTGAACTAGTGACTATCGAGGGAGTGGAGGAGTAATTTCCATTTTTAAAGAGTATAATTCAATCAGACTTGTGTCGCGAATGCAATCGACAACGAAATACCTACTTATCGCGTACTTGAAGACTTTGGCCTTCCCAAGGATTTGGAGGATACATTATTCAAGGAAATAATTGTTTGGTTGCGTACCTAGTACCTAGGTAACTACTAACAATTTCTACAAGGAGAGTATCAAGAGAGACCAAAATGTTTTAGAGAACAACAAGGGGGAAAAGCTATTCACAGAAGACTTCCTGCCTCACTTCCAACAGCCCCATATATTGGGAATACTTCGTCGGCAGTCTTTGTCCTAAAATCTGCTGGAGAATACAGGCTTACTTATAGATAATTATTGTTTCAAGCTATTGGATGGAATGTTAGACTACTCAAATAAAGATTTTATTATTGCGCATGTTTTTATCATTTATTGAACATCTAGGTAACACAGGTAAATATGCTATACTTAGTATAAATAAAGGCCTTTGCATCTACGTAATGAGATGATTTATGATTTATGCAGCATCTCATACTTAGTATAAATAGCTTGCAGCAAGCACTGATTCAATACGAAATGTAGGCATTTTTTTTACTTTTTCAATCCGTGGGATCAAGTTTAGTAGAATGGGACCATTCCATTTTCCCCCACCAGAGTTTCCCCACTGGTGGGGGAAAATGGAATCGCACAAAAAAATATTCCATTTTCCCCCACCAGCTATTTATAGACAAGATTATTATTGGCGAGGCCGACTCCATTACACAATAGCCTAATTTTATTATTAATCGGCATAAGTAAAACTAATTTGTTAACTTTCCTAATTCGATTCGACTGGAAATTTTTGGGAGATGATGATGAAGTTGACTAATTCGATAATTTGTATTTTAAAAAAAATTGGTATCTTATGGTATTTAACATAACAACAGTCAACGTTATTGAAATAGTACAAAATTCTGAATAATCCTTTATAAAAAATATACAGGTTGGCCCAAACATAGACGTCAGCCATAATTTGGGTTTTTTTGAAAAAAAAAATACCTAGCATTGGATTTTATTTTGTAACTTTTTTTTCTTTTGATTTTTTAGCAATGTTTTTTATTTTTTAGAGTCTCAGATAAATTATCCATCACCAAAAAAATAATGATCAGCAATTTATTGTATTATTCTGAAGAATGAGGGTTTGGAAAAGTTTTTGAAATCAATAGAAAGTCCTTCAGACCTCTACTTATTTTTTTCCCCATACTAACTATGTCAGTGATGTTTTCTCAAAAACAACATTTTGGACTTTGTATCGAAATTGCGGTATCTTCTGAAAGTCCATAGCTGATCATTATTTTTTGAAGATAGATAAATTATCTGAGACTCTAAAACATTAAAAATAATTCTGAAAAGTGAACAGAAAAAAAGTTACAAAATAAAATCCAATACTAGATAATTTTTTTCAAAAAACCTTAAGAGCCTCAAAACTTCTAAACGACAAAAAATGGCTGAACAGTGAACATACATGGGGGTGATTCGTGTAGCCCACGGCGTCAGCTATCTAGATTATTTCGCTTGACGTCTATGTTTGTTTGTTATTTAAAAATCTTTACAAAACATTAATATTAAACAAATAATTCAATTTATCGCTTTCTTGATTTAAATTAAAAATTTAAAAAAACCTAAACAATCGTTCGCTTGTGTCTATTCATGTCATGTCTATTATAATACTAAAATGTACTGATATGCAAATAGTAGTCACCCGCAAGGTTTTAAAAGAAACGCTATAAGTACCTAGCTATTCAAAATTGAGGTTTAAATGTTAAAAACTATACCAATTTTATAGGGTGTTTCAGAATGGTCCTGTGACACTGAAAGGGCTCGCACGGAAGTTTGTAATGGAGATTTTATTACAATTACTGGAGATGTTAATAATAATAATATCTTTTTTAAACTATTATAATAAGTTGAAAAAATTCACTCGGGGCAGGACTTAAACCCGCAACCTCTCGCATACCGTGCAGGCGCTCTACCAATTGAGCTACCGATTCAAGTAACTGTCGATGCGAATTTCTTCAACTAGTCTCCGTCAACTGGACGGGGGCGTGATTAGTGATTAGTTTGCACTTATTATCAACACCAAGTCCTGCCCCGAGTGATTTTTTTTCAACTTATTATAAATGTTTAAATTATTTCCTAGCACGGCTTTAGAAAAAACAAAAAGTGGTTAAATATCTTTTTTATTCAGATTACTGGGATCCATTGGGTTACAGACTAGTTTAAAATAAATAATAGTTTATAAGCAGGCAATATTTCAGAAATAACTAAGCTCGCAAAGTTTGACTGTGCATCATTATTATGAGTAACACATAACCCACGTAGCCAATTTATTTCTTCTTTTTTACCCTGAGTGAAATTTTTTGGTCTGATAAAGTATATTTCATTTATTTTGAAAAATCAACTATTACTTTTTTAAATATAATGTTATGTTGACTCTAACGAAACAATAAGACTGGCTTCGTTCGCCAGTCATAGGGCCTTTCTGTAACAAAAGTTCTAACACTCTTTATTGGTTGCGGTTTTATTGATATTATTAAGCGATAAAAAAAATGAGCAAAATTATCTTATAAAAAATCAGTCTTATGGTTTCATTCAAGTCAACATAAAATTATATTTAAAAAAAGTAATTGTCAGATAATGTATCTACCTTCAAAATATAATAATCAGCTATGGACTTTTAGAAGATACCAATTTTGATCCAAAGTCCAAAAATGTTATTTTTGAGAAATCGACACTAAAATATTTAGTATGGGGAAAGAATTAAGGTCTGTCTATAAACAGAACTCTGGAAATTAAATGGCAACAATATTTCATAGTAAATTTAATATGAAAAGTGGTCGGCTTTACTATGAAAAATTGTTGCCATTTAATTTCTAGAGTTAATGGACAGACCATAGAGGTCTGAAGAGCTTTCTTTTAATTTCAAAAACTTTCACAAAACCTTAGTGCTCAGAATAGTACAAAAAACCTGTCACTTTATGGGACTTTTATTCAAGTGATTCGCGTTCAAAGATCGAAAGTCATAAAACTGGAGTTGGAAGAAATTTTATCTCAATAGATTTTAATTTATTTTACTTTATTCGGACAAAAATAATTGCAGGTAGGCTTAATATCGCCTGTCAGCATGGCTTGCATTCGAAATAAATTCACGGAGATTAAAAAAAAATCTCATTTAATTTTCGGACTTTTTTTATGAATTAAAATTTTTATTATGTTTTGTAAGTAAATTCGTTAATAAAATAACTTAAGATTCAAATAATGAAAAAAAAAGCCAAAATAAAAATATTTTATCGTTATTTTTTATTTTTCCGTGCATTTCGAATGCAGGCCATTCTGGCAGGTGATATTAAGCCTACCTGCAATGATTTTTGTCCGAATAAACTAAAATAAATTTAAATCTACTGAAATAAAATTTCCTCCAACTCCAGTCTTTCGACTTTGATCGCGAATTACTTGAATACAAGTCCCATAAAGTGACAGGTTTTTTGTACTATTCTGAGCACTAAAGCTTTGGGAAAGTTTTTTAAATCAAACAAAGTCCTTCAGACATCTACTTCTTTTTTCTCCATACTAACTATTTTAGTAATGATTTCTCAAAAACTATATTTTTGGACTTTGGATCAAAATTGCGGTAACTTATAGAAGTCCATAGCAGTAGTATAATATTGGGAAGGCTGCCCCGCTCAGCGTTCGCACCTCCACCGCGCGCTTCGCGCGCGATGTCGTTGCTCACTTGAGCGTGACGCCTTCCCAATATTATGAGTAAAGTTGCTTAGTTACGAATGTCCTGAATGGAAGCTATGAAAGCGAACTTCACTTGACCTGATCCTAACTTATAATATGATGTCGTTTTCAACAAGCACCTTTAGCAGATAAATAGTGAGGATGGGTTAGATTCTCTACATTAACCTATTGTTATCGTTGCTGGTAACACTCTTCAAAATGAAATTTGTTAAACAGCTTACATCATTACACCTTAACAAAATCGATTTCGGTTCCGACAAATTACCACATCGTCACGGTATACTTTTACCAAAGACTATTCGTTGTTTAATTTGTGGACCGTCTAACTGTGGCAAAACAAATTTAGTGATAGGTCTACTTCTACATCCTAACGGATTACATTTTAATCATGTTTACGTTTATTCAAAAACATTGTTTCAACCAAAATACATATTTTTAGAAAAAGTACTGAGTCTTGTGTCTGGAGTGAGTTATTTTAAATATCGTGATAATGAAGAAGTTATAAGTCCTGATAATGCCTCTCAGAATTCAGTTTTTATTTTTGACGATGTTGCGTGTGAAAATCAGAATAATATTCGTGATTACTTTGCTATGGGGAGACACAAAAATATAGATTGTTTTTACCTGAACCAGACATATAGCAAAATTCCAAAACAGCTGATTCGTGATAACGCAAATTTGATCATCGTGTTTAAGCAAGATGACATTAATCTACGTCATGTGTATGACGAACATGCGAACAACGATATGTCATGGATTCAATTTCGTGAAATGTGTTCGAAAATCTGGAAAGATGCATTTAACTTTTTAGTCATAAATAAAGACTCCTCAAAAAACAATGGATGCTATCGAATGAAATTTGACACCTTCATTCAATTCGATGATTGAAATAAATAAATGCAACCTTTCTGCAACACATCAATCATTTTCATATTTTCTTTGAAAGTGAAAAGTTGTAAAACTTGTAAAAAATGAGTGAAAAATCTATTAAACAACAAATAATTAAATCGGCTGAAGCCATAAAACAAAAGGTTAAAAACATGAAGAATAATAAACTTGATTCTACATTAGCATTAGAAACCATGTTCAAACCAGTTACTGACCCACTTAGGTTACTGTCCAACACTCATATTAACAATGATGAAGCTAGACCACAAATTTTGAGTAGCGCAGAGAACAACCATTTAAACCACGAATTGACTCCTACGCGGAAAAGAAAATTGTCTGCCTCCAATATTTCGCCAAACGATACATTTCAAGAATCATCGGGTGAAAGTGATAATGATCATGCTCAGAATGATTCGGAACTTCATCAAAATTCTACAAATGATTTGTTTTTTGAAACATATTCTGATACAACTTCGACTCCAAATACAAAGTCTATTTCTTCATGGTCATTATCATCAGATGTATTTAAAGATGTGCCTTATGGGATAAGATTGGTGAAAGGAAAGCCAATGGTGGGATCGACACCTCTTTCAGTTTTAGATAATAAATTCAAAATTGCAGGTCACACGTATGATAAAACCTCAGGACTAGTTGAATTACTCTACAAAAAAAAACCTGATTTAAGTTCTGTTACTGAAAATGATAAACAGAATTATAAGTCCATATTAATCAACACAAATGCTCATCGACGTCAATATGAACCTGATCAACATATTATGAGCAACAGAGGATTTAAGTATTTACAAATTATAAAACCTTTATTCTGTTCGGATAAAACATCAAATTATGTAAAGACACCTAAAGGAAAAGGTTTGCCATTGTTTAAAAAACTTGTTTCAAAAGTGGATTATGTTTATTGGGACGATCCAAATGAGTTAGTTGAAAGACTGAAATTATTAATAGCTTCTAAAGATGCTGGTAACACTGGATTGGATAATGAAATAATCGCAATCGTAGAAGAACTGAAGGAATGTGGTGTGATTAATTGAATAAATACTGCTACAAACTAGTATAATGTTTATTTCTTCCCTAACCTTCCTTTTACTTGCAAGATGAATATCGATAAATTCGGTCATCATGTGCATAAAAGATTACGTGTTCTAGATCCACTTGAATTTACTCCATTAAATAAAGTGCTACTTCAAAATGAATCTGGTGATTATGATTTAAGACAAAGTAGATTAATAGGATTAAAATCGGCAGTCGCTGCAGATGAGGCTGTAAATAAAGAATATGTTGACCATCACAACAAACTACATTGCAAGAAACATGATTGTCTTGCAGAACTTAAAAGTATAAAGACTCAAATACAACAGTTACAGAAACAGTTAGGTGATAAGTGCTCGAGAGTAGATGTTGGAAATATTATAAAAGATCATATTGTAGCTCTGAGAGATATCACAAAGCCACTATGAGCAAAAAATGTATTGTTGATGAAATTCATAAAGGAGCTAGAAGGAATTTTCCACGTCGTTCAGTTATATTAAAACACATTGATGACTTATGGCAAGCCGACTTGATAGACATACAAAAATATCATAAAGTTAACAAAGGTTGTAAGTTTATTTTGGTTGTGATAGATGCATTTTCTAAATATGCTTGGCTGGCTTCGCTAAAGACTAAAACCAAATACGAAGTTTCCATGGCTTTTGAAAAAATTTTGAAAATAGGTCGTTTACCAAAAAATTTACAAACTGATAAGGGCACTGAATTTTATAATGATATCTTTCAAAAACTTGCTAAAAGATATAAGATAAACCATTACTCAACATATTCAACAAAAAAAGCATCTATTGTAGAAAGATTAATAAGAACTTTAAAAGGCAAATTGTTCAAACATTTTAGCTTGGTTGGAAACTATAAGTGGGTTGGATTGCCTGTATCTGATATAGTTGAACAATATAATAATACAGTACATCGCACAACCAAACACAAACCATCTGAAATAAACACAGCAAATGAATCTACTGTTGCGAGCCACATAAAAGAATGTCAAAATTCTACACCTTCGAAGAATATCAAGTTTCGTGTGGGCGACCTTGTTCGTGTAAGCAAGTACAAAAAGGAATTCAAAAAGGGTTATACTCCTAATTGGTCTACTGAATTGTTTACAGTTTTAAAAGTAATCAGAAGTATACCCATCACCTACTACATTCAAGACCAACATCGCATTCCAATAAAAGGTTGTTTTTATGAGCATGAACTGCAAAAAACCAAGTGTCCACATATTTATTTGGTTGAAAAGGTACTTAAAAAACGTGGTAATAAGTTATATATTAAATGGCTCGGTCTTAGTCAAAGTGAAAACAGCTGGATTGATAAAAATGCTATTATAAAAAAATAAAGCATATATTATGTAACGTCATTATAATCTATTCTTCATTATCTACTTAGTTATGAAAGGGAGAGGACTCATAAATACTTTCATCAATCACTTACCACTCGAGTTACATTTACCAGGCTATAACTACTGTGGTCCAGGCACTCGCTTGCAAGAAAGGTTGAAAAGAGGTGATAAGGGTATAAATCCTTTAGACGAAGCGTGTATGCAACACGATATAGCTTATTCTAAGAATCTGAATTTGAAAGAACGTCATAAGGCTGACTTAGAGTTAAGGAATATGGCAAAACGTCGATCACAATCAAAAGATGCAAGCAGAGGTGAAAGGGTTGCATCTTGGTTGGTAGACAAAGTCATGAAGGCAAAAATAAAAACGGGTGCTGGCATAAAGTCGTTCAAAGCCTCAATAGGCAAATTGAAATCACTTATGAAAAAAGTTAAACCAAAAAATACCAAAGACGCTATACAGTTTGCATATCTAGCGGCAAAAAAAATATTTCATAAAAACAATCGCATAAGACTTCCAAGAATTATTCCGATTCCCAAAACAGGAGGAATACTTCCACTCATTCCTATCTTCGCTGGTCTATCAGCACTCGGCTCTTTAGCTGGAGGTGTTGGTGGTATAGCTAAAGCAGTAAATGATTACAAGTCAGCTCAAAAAAATCTTGTTGAGTCTGGGCGCCACAACAAAATGATGGAATCAATCGCCCTAGGTAAAGGTCTATATATTAAACCATACAAGAAAGGGAAAGGATTATGTGTACGTTCTTCAAAAAACTAATTACTAGGTTACCCAAACGAGCACTTACTAATATTGATATACTAAATTATACTCACAGCATACCATACTTTAGAGGTGTTTACATGAGAGACACTTTACCAAACAAGTCTAAAAACATTGAGTGTGCTATTTTGAACTTAGATAGTTCAGTGAATCCTGGAACTCATTGGGTAGCCTACAGTAAAATAAATAACTATTGTGAATACTTTGATAGTTATGGAGATCTAAAACCACCAGTCGAACTAGTGAAATATTTAACAAATAAAACAGACATTTATTATAATTATAAAGATTATCAAAAAAAACATCCATTTAATTGTGGACATTTATGTATTAAGTTTCTCAAAAAGTTCTGGCAAAAGCATTTAAATTGAGATTTCATAGTTTAATCTTCTCATTAGCATGATGTCTTTCACACTATCAATTACTGGCTGTAAATCAGCTTTGTCAACATATTACTCGCCGGCACTACAACTAGACGGTGAATATGAATGTGGACTCATCTTTTTATCAACCTTTAACTCGATACCTAACATTGATAACACCAATAACAGATTTTATTATGGTGACAACGAAGTTATTGAAATACCTGAAGGATCTTATGAGTTGTCTGATATAAACGATTTTTTGAAAATAAATTTGAATGATTGCACATTTAAGTTGATATGTAATAATAATACTTTAAGCACAAAGATATTTTGTTCAAAAGACATACATTTTGAGAAAGCCTCTTCGATCGGTAGGATATTAGGTTTTGGAAACGATGTACTAAAAGCCAATATATTACATGACTCTCTATTCCCGGTTAGCATTCTACCTACATCCATCGTTCGGATCGAATGTGATATCGTGACTGGCTCATACATAAATGGAAAACCTAGTCATATAATATATGAATTTGCACCTAATGTACCACCAGGTTATCGGATCATAGAAATACCAAAGAATTTAATTTATTTCCCAGTAAATCATAACACAGTAAGTGAAATTAATATAAGAATTCTGGATGAAAATAATAAGATAATAAATTTACGGCAGGAACAACTACACTTATATTTACATTTAAGACGAAAATGTTAGATTTTATAAATAAAACATTGGAACCCAAAAGTAAAGATCTCAGTACCATACCTACGGTGAAACAGCAACGACCTAAAAAAAAGAAAAAGCTTACTAAGGAAAACAAAACTTTTTTAAAATATCTCAAGATCATAAAATGAATATTTTAAACATCTCAGATTCCTTTACGCATGACAATAGCATTGAAAGCTATCAAGTTCATTCGTATAAACCTTACATAAACAGTTTTAATGAAAATGATGAGATTCGCATTCCTATCAATCAACAAGACTTATACGTATTACCGTCAGCGAGCACACTATACATAGAAGGTTCAATTAAAGTGCATCGTCCAAACGGAGACAAAAAAGAAAGAGTAAGTAGCGTTGAGTTTGTGAACAATGCAATACTCTTTCTTTTTCAAGATATTCGCTATGAATTGAATGGTGTAGAAATTGATAGGATAAAAAATGCAGGTATTACAACCACTATGAAATCATTGATATCTATGAATGACAATGAATCTAAAATGTCTCGTTTGTGGGGGTGGGATACTAATGGTGTAAAAAATACAAAAGGCAATTTTTCCGTATGTATACCATTGAATAAAGTTCTTGGTTTTGCTGAGGATTACAATAAAATAATAATGAATTGCAAACATGAGTTGGTGCTTCTGCGTAGTAACACAAATTTAAATGTTATTAAATTAAGTACTAATGAAGTGTTAGACGATCTAAGTATTAGCAAAATAGTATGGCGAGTTCCACATATTAAAGTTTCTGACCGTGAGAGGGTTAACTTTTTGAGATATTTAGAGAAGGATAAGACCATTACTTGTCCTTTCCGTAATTGGGATTTGTATGAAAATCCTCTTTTACCGAAAACTACAAAACATACTTGGTCAATAAAAACTTCATCACAAATGGAAAAGCCTCGGTTTGTGATATTTGGTTTGCAAACCGCACGAAAAAACATTGGAAACCAAGACATGTCACAATTCGATCATTGTTATTTACGTGATGTTAAAGTATTTTTAAATTCAACTTACTTTCCCTATGAAAACCTTAACATAAACTTTGCTGATGAGAAATATTTGTTATTATACGAGCTGTATGCCAAATTCCAACAGTCTTATTACGGTCGTCGTTGCGAACCCTTGTTAAGTTTAAAAGAATTCAAAGATAAATCCCCCTTATTCGTAATTGATTGCTGTAGACAAAACGAAACATTGAAAACTGGTCCTGTTGACGTCCGCATTGAAATAGAAAGTGATTTAGAAATTCCTGATCAAACTTCAGCTTACTGTCTCATACTGAACGATTGTATTATTGAATACAAACCACTTTCAAATACTGTTAAGAAACTAACATGAATCCTGAATACATATTCATAGACGTACAGGGATTTCATGATTATCAGAATGCATTTATTGTTAAAGAATTCGTCATCGCTACAATCAATTTTACACAAACTTATTTAGTAAAGCCTCCATATCCATTTTCAACTTTAACCGAGTGTGAAAAAAAACAAGTAAGGTGGTTAGAGAGAAATAGAGGAATTTCCTGGCGAGAAGGGTTTATAGACTACCTTGAATTCCAAAGATTAATTAAAACTATGTTGATCGGTAAAAATCTAGTTGTAAAAGGTCATGAAAAGATTAGTTGGGTAAAAAAAATATTACCAAATTGTTCAATCATTAATATAGAAGAAAAAGGCTGTCCTAATCTTGAAAGTCTCTGCAAGGAATACGATCCAAATAAATCATTTAACTGCTTTACTCATAAAAATATTTGTGCTTTAAGAAATGTTCTCTGTGTAAAAAAATGGTATTATGATAGATTATGATAATGTTTTGATTTGATAATAATAATTTTAAGTCGAATATTTGCAAAGTTGTTTATTTTTTACTGTTAGTTATAAATCAAAATGTGCATTTAAAAATAGGTTCTGTGTAAAGACATGCAGATATGAAATTGTATTTTTAGTTATTATGTAATAATTTAAGTTCATATTTTAAATAAATTGTTAAATTTACCTATCTTAAATAAATAGATATAACTATATTTTTTTTCTTTTTAATTCTTTATCTTACCTACCTATATCGATTTAAATAAAACAATTTAGTAAACTATAAAATCATTTATTAAAATTAACATTCAAGTCTTACTGACAATAAATCTATTAACTATAAAACTTTAAACTAAACAACTATTTACTAATATTACCTATAATAAAATACTTATATACGATTTACGAGAGAGTTTGGTTAGCAAATTTCGAAAAGGATGTGTGATAATGTTTTATAAAATGAAATAATAGTCATTTAATAATTATATATTAAATTACTATTATTTATACAACATTATCACACATCCTTTTAGACATTTTGGAAACCAAATTCTCTGATAAATCAAATATTTCGTCCGAGGGATCGGTGATGATATATTGCGCGCTAACAACCGCACTGTCGCTGTGCGTATCCTCCGACTCCACCAGATCGAAAATCTCTATTTTCACCAAGCGGAGAGGTCTCGATCTGGTCCTACTGCACACATACGAAGTACGGCCATCACTTCTTGCTGGGCGCTTTCTTGAAGTTGAGGGGCGGTTCCGTTTTTGAGAAATTTTTGGTGAAGGTGGGTTTTCCTTCACTTCCTCAACATCGCTTTCATAGATGTTTTGGCCGAAGTAGTTAGGGTTTTGCAGATCCGGTGAAAGCAGTGATCTTAGGTGAGGTGACAGCAACTGCAACAAATTAAAATGTGTTAAGTAGAATGCCGACAATCATTTCAGATTGATAAAATATCTAAAAAATAAAGCAACTGAACTTACCGATTGAGACATTGTTGGTTAGATTATTTTTTTGAAAATAAGAAGTGATAGGTAGCAGGTTGTTGGGCGAAGAGTAGTGAATAAACGAATGAGCATACAATAAAAATGAAGTTATTAAGTATTACAGTTTTGCTGACGCAGTTCCCCCGCACACACCTTATGACAGGGGTAACAGGCACGTGCTATTGCGATAAGTAGGTCACATTCAGGTTTTAACTTGTATCAAATTGCTGCATCCGTTATTTTTATAATAAAAAATTATATTATTAAGTATTACTTGCATACAGTTTTGCTGACGCAGTTCCGTGCGCACACCTCATGACGGGTGGTAGCAGGCACGTGTTATTGTGATAAGTAGGTCACATTCTTGTATCAAATTCTTGCAACCATTTATTTTTACTCTAATTTTGTCATATGATTAAGGTTTTTATGAAAAAGGTATTTTTTAAACATTTATGGAATTTAGGTTGAAGATTTTAAATAGGTACTTTAGCTTGTCTTAATCAAATGGTTGAATGTCTAATCCTTACAACCCACTTTTTCCAAGGATTAAAATCAGCTGTACTATTTATAGAGGTATACTAATAAATATTGTTTACAGATCTATATTTGATGAGAAGAAGTTCAGCTATCTAATTTGATTGCAAACTGAAGTAGGTATGTATAAACGAAGATTTGATGGAATGAAACAATAGATAATTATACTACACTTATTCATTTATTTACGAAATGCAACACAAAAACCAATGTTAACTTATCAACTAATCTTACATGGTAGGCACAGTCAACCACATGCTATGATTCATAGCAGATCTTACCATGCACAGCATAAGAACAAGAAAAGAAAGTATCTTGACATATTGATTGAGCATACTTGAAATTAAAATGATCTTAACCTTATGCTAGTTAATCTTAAAACCAACAGATCGCTACAATATAGATTTGCTACCCCAAGCAATTGTACGAGAATTATTGCTGCATATAAATCTTTTGTCGTCATTGTGACTCAAGGCAATCTTGTTTATGCTTCTAGTAACTATCTCGTGACGGATGGATCTGAACAATATATTTTTTTTGCGGATAATGTTTTTGTTCAGAAGCACTGATTTATAATCTGAATCGTTTAGATCCCTGACTACAGACGCTTTCACACCTTTCGCTTTTTTTATAACTCTATCTTCGGTTTTTATACAGTAGAGTTTTGATCTTAAACCAACGAACTCTGTAATTATGCCACCACCCATTTCATCTTTGAACAGGCCTGGGACCTTTTTATTGATCAATGGAAAATTATGTACATTGTCAGTACTATAATTACTTGTATCAAAATAATTTAAGAATCGACTTTTCAAATCTGCGTAAAAATCATGCGATTTTAACAAATAAATAAAACTGTCCGTGTCTGTATAGCACATTTGTACAGAGTCTTGATAATAAGGTTTTATTACATCATAATGGAAGTGGTACATGTGGGCCTTAGACAGTTCGAGAACTGAAAATCCAATATATATCGGTTTGTCTAGAACTATTTTTTCTGGTCTCATTTGAATAGCTACCAAGTTATCGCCGAAAACAGAGACACTGTGGAAATGTGGACTGGCAATGAGTCTATCTGCACCTAACTTCTTTTTTGTTTTATTAGTTGTATCACTCCATTGGTTCAGCAAATGTACACTGACCCTAGCTTCATTATTCTCCAAGGTTTTGCCGAAAACAGAATTATTCAAAAGTTTAAAAAAGTCTTGTTCAAAGACTGATTTCGCTTTTTGACGAAGATTTGTGTTCAGATCAATATATGTTTTAAGATAGGGTCTTTGTCTAAATGTGATTGCACGATGAATTTTACGAAGCACTAAACCATGTTCTAAGCATTTTTTCAAATGGATGTAGTGGATAACGTAATTGTATTTGTCATACAGATTTGGAATTAACTTTTTATTTTTGCCTCCAGGAGGTATGCACTTTTCAGGACAAAATGGTAAATCATTATGCATACTGTGTAAGTGATGAGGATATATTAAATCCACTTCCAGTATGTACCCATAATCAGCACCATCTTCCACTTCTAAAACATTGAGTTTATCAATTTCACATTTCTCTACGAATCTAAAATCTGATTCGGGCAGACTTTGACACATGCTGTACCCATACAAATTATTGCAGTCCAAGTAAACTAAGTATGCATCTTCTTGTGAGGGATCATAATTACTCATATATTTATGATTTGCTTTAGCATGTCGCTGGGAGCACATACATATACCACCCCGAATACCGCTTTGAATCATACGGATGATGTTTAAATCACTTAATAGTTCAAGTTTAACGCCTGTCTTTAACAACATAGCATCAAATGACAGACTGGGCGCAGTTAGGTAAAATGCAGGGTCCAGCTGGTAATGATGTTTACATGTTTTACGAAAACTTTGAAAAATATCAGTCAGGATCAACACATCGGTTTTAAGATACAAATCAGTGTATTCGCCCAAGTTTTTAATGTCAAACTGTGACCAAACTAACTGGGCGTGTAAATAATCTTCCATTGAAATGTGCTCGTTAGTTAGCGAGTTAAAAAAATTTGACTTAGAAGGTAGACTTTCTTCTAAATAAGATTCCCAACTCGTCATATAATTATAGGGATATACACCTTTTCGCGTTAGGAGTTGAAAATCATTTTCATCAAAAAAATTTTGTCGAAGGCAATGGAAATCCTCTTTGACCATTGTTTTAGCCAACTTTTCTAGACTAGTTCCCAAAAATTTGAAAGAATCTACGAATCGTAACTGAATGTAGTCTCCATCACCAATTGGTAAAAACTTAGTGAAAGAAATATAGTTTTCTTTTGTTTTTGGAATTAAGGTTATCTTTCCAGGAATTTCACCAATTTCTTTAATGAAAAGGTGACAATCATACCCTGAGAGGTTATGAAAGAATATTGGAAGGAAATTTGGAGTTTTATACTGCAAGTTACAATGCTGATGAGCTGCACCTCGGAAACGACCAGAAATGTGACAATGATCTCTCACTTTATCATTCCACAGTAAATGATTGCAAATGTGACAACGTATTGCTTTTTGAAAATTATCAGAGTCTGATTTCGTAAATATCATCGGTTGTGGTGTATTCAAAGCCTCATGAATTCTCTTGGCATCAGTTTCTATTGACTTAATAAACTTTGATACACAGTCCCTGCCGCGATAAGAAACAAAATTATTTTGAGTTTTATCGACTGAACAAATGATGCTATACGCAAAAGCAACAGGTATATGGTGTTGTAAATCAGATGTACTAGCAATTTCTGGATTGGGCTCGCAACCATGCACTGGTTGCAACATTGTCTCAAAGTCTGCATAGATTACATACGGTACATCTTGTTTTTTAGCATAATTCTTGAATTGAAGAACTGAACCTTTTTCAGGCAAAAAAGTAGCTACCCCCCCACAAACATGATTAGCTAACTCTTCTTGTGTTCGAAAAAATACCAAACAACTGTCACAAAAGAATAACTGCCCATGATGTTTCGTGATTTGACTTCTCACAAGACAAGGCAGATTTTTTATTAAACAGTAATGAGATGAGTTGTTGTTTTCAACAAGTAGTAAATGAATCTTTTTTGCATTTTTGTTAATTGATTCAGATCGATATAGCGGTCCCGTAATAAATTTGTTATCTTTCAATCCATAAATGTTGACACTAATATTTGGATTATTTTTTTCGAAGACAGTAATATCTGCAAAACTTACAGGGAAGTTCATGTTTTCGGTTTTCAACACATCCTTAAAGTGCGGATATGATGAAACTCGTTCAGGATGAGTTTTTACTGGATGCAAAGCTGCTGTAACACACCAGAGAAAACAGTATTCATCATTGTTTTGGATATTTAAACAAGCTTTTTTGTTCTTTACATACTTAGGTAGAGTAATGTAACTGGACCCGCTTAGTGGTTGATATTTGTTTATGTTGATCTCAAAATGAGAGTTATGTAAAAAGGTCCATCCACTATCTCTTTCCTGAAACTCCTCCATTTTCTTTTGTAAGCCGGATTCGATTTTTGAGAACATTTGTTTAAAATCATAATTGCAATGGAGAGGAATGTTTTTGGTAGCAAAAGATTTCATCTCTTGAGTATCATTGCTAACCATCAAAAACATTGAAAAAAGTTCAAAATTTACTTTAATACTTAAATGTTTTCGCAGTGATTCATCTAAAAGTAATTTCACTTTATACCTTATATTGTTAAAAAATAAATGCGATGAATAAAGCTCCTCGCTCTCTGGTGCAACAATTCGGTAAGTAGCAATCCGACCCTGAAATGCTGAACTAATTTTGTGTACACCATCAACAACCACACCAATTTCATTGTTTTTATGTGAATTGCTCCGCAAATGTCCGATCCACCTCCTACTATCTATAGTTAAGTTACAAACCGTGCAGAAAGGCATTGTTACGATCTGTTGGTGAACTAAACAGTAGGTATGCACTTATGTAGATGGGTAATGCCACTATCAGATAAACTATACAAGCCTCATCAATATTATTTACCAATATTACACAAATTAAGCAAATAAAAAGAGGTGATTTATGTATGAATAGATAAATTATGTTAAGTAGTCTAGATGGACGTAGATCAGAGAGAATAATAAAATCGAGCTTATCTACTGCAATACTAAATAACCTCTTTTTATAATTATCGCTCAGTTTGTTATCACAAAAATACCTCTTGTATAGTTATCAATATTGATATTACCACAACATTACCTATTTTTACCTTTACCTTATACCTGTTACCCACATACCTTTAAGTATTGAGATACAACAAAAATAAAAAAAGCAGGTGTATAATCAAACGATATTATTTTTATGTATCTTTAGGTACCTAATTGAAAATACAATGTCATTGAACTTTAATTCGCCTCCCTTATTTTTACTATGTCAGGAGTGTAGTAGGAGGGTACAGCTTCTTCATATAACAGGCTTGCGTCTTTAACAAAACGATGCAGTTGCTTCCACTGACTCGACCCTTCTTCGAGATAACAATTTAACCTCAACAATGCCTTGGTCCACCTAGTGTCCTTAGGAGTGTCCTCGGCATCGCGGCGCGCGTACACCTTCACCTCTGCATAGAATTCGCCGGTTGTGGTAGCTACACGACGCTGGTTGCCGTTAGCAACCCGATTCACTACAAATGACGGCAAGGTCTTAGACAGCAACACAGCGTCGTTAAACTCGTCTTCGTTGCACAGTCCAAACACATCCGTCGTCTTAGGCTTTCTCTTCTGGGCTCTGTAAACAAAAAAATAAAATTAAAATTTTACTCAGCTAGCTAAACATGCAATTATAAAATGGTACTGGATTATTTGAACATAGTAAATAATTGAAACATTTCAACTGTCAACAAAATGCTGTTATTAAATAAAAAATCAATTAAAGAAAATAAAACCGGTGGTAAAATATAAAATTTGAGTTGGGCTAGCACCGGAATCTGATTAAAAATAGTTCTTATTTTCATAACATTAAAGGTTACACGGTTCACTAAGAAGCAAGCCTCTCTAGTGGTGTAGGTAGCCTTTAATGCCAGCTGCTCCATACAAAAAATACAAAAAAGGAGACCAGTTTCCTATCTTGATAATTATTTTAGAAAAAATATGTTTATGCCATTCAATTTTTATGTACCTCTGCCATGTCCCTATGTTTTCCTTTTTTTTTCTGATTTTAATTATTTAAATAAATTTTATTAAAATAATTAAAATAATAAAAAAAGGAAAACATAGGGACATGGCAGAGGTAAATATAGATTGAATGACATAAACATTTTTTTTTTTAAAACAATTGTCCAGGGAGGAAACAGGTCTCCCCTTTTGTATGGAGTTGAGGTTACCCGCGTTCCCCTTAAGGTTGGACGATAGCAACGTGGCAGGAAATTCAAATTTTTTACAGTATTTTACATTTTGTAGCAAAAATTTTTGTTCAGTGACTTTTTGTTTGCAGCAATAACATTGTAAACAACAATAATTCAACCGATTATGTGTTCTAGTCATCAACAAGTTTTTTGGGTAGTGCTACTGCTTCGTAGACCAGAACACATAATCGACTGAATTATTGTTATTTTGTTCTTTACAATAATGAAAAGAATACTATGTTATTGCAGCGAACGAAAAATCGTTCAGCAGAAATAGCTCAGTTTAGCTACAAAATGTAAAAAAACTGTGAAAATTTTGAATTTCCTGCCACGTTGCTATCGTCACACCTTAAGGTTTATTTGTTATTAACAACGAAATTTTAACACTTTGAAAATAGGGTAACTGGTGATATTATACCTTGGGGTACTGCTTGCAGCACTAGATGTACTTGCGCTCGACTTTCTCTTGCTCGCTGCAGAAGCCGGCTTCTTCTTCACACCATCAACTTGTCCGACGACAAATGATTCGCACTCAGAATCAGACCTGCAAAGTAAACATAAAACAAATTATAAATCTTGCAATATTGATAATGTTGAAGGGAAGTGGTTGTACATTTGAAATATTGAAATAACAGAAACCATCTTGCAAAGCTAACTAAAGTAAGTAGAAGGAGAAATAAATAAATAAAAATCGTATTTAACAGAAAATTAAAAAGGGTGTACCTATGGATTCAAAAATAATAAAATGTAATGAGTGAGTAATACTTACTAACATTTTGCAATGAGAGATGGATGCTCAGCGGTGAACAACAACAGCAGCGGTGGAGGCAACGGTGGTAGCAGCGGTGCGGCAGTGGCGGCGGTGACAGGGCAGGCGGCGGCGGCGGCGGTGACAGGGCGGGCGGCGGTGGCGGCGGCGGCAGGGCGGCGGTGGTGGCTGCGGTGAAGGGCGGGCGGTGGAGCGCGGCGCGGTTGGCGAGAGCAGGGTAACGGTACCACAGGGCTCAGCTGAAGTTGGTTGTTCGAGGCGCGAAGGAAGGAATGAATGATGGCAGGACAAATCACCGTTTTATATGAATAGAAACTAAAACGTGTGCAAAAAAAACATCGCACAAAATTAGCCTTTATTGTTTGCACGTTAAGAATGTATAAAATGTTGTTGTTACTGCACGCACACAAACGTTAATTCGTGCGTCATCGGTGGAGCAATAAATACATGTGTGACCTCATTTCATAATTTTGTGACACGTGTTTACCAAACCATGTATAAAACCTACCCTTATCTATAATGCTACAGTAACCACTCACAGTTGTGCTTCATCCACCATTTTTTTAAGAAAAAAAAAAGTTTATTAATAAAAAATAAAAAATAAACCATAGCTTTGCTTACCCTTTGGGATGCATACCAAATTTTATATAATATGTATTAATAAAACAGCTACGCAAATAAGACAAAAATACTAATGCAACAGTGCGAACAAGTGGTAAACCATACCCTCAACCTACCCCTTTGGATAATAATATGAGTTTATCGAATGTGTAGTACCTACCTCATAAAAAAGCTATAAAATACTTTTTAAGATTAAATAATTCAATACAAGGCGCAAACCATTGGCTCTGCCTTCCCTCTGGGAGCCGAGTGTTTGTTTATACACTGTAATAATGAAATTTGTAAAAAAAATATCTAAATTCTACTCGATGATGGATGGAGCGCAGTATGTGTTAAACTAAAGTCGATAATAGATAATAGATTAATAGATCGCAGTCATTGGCAAACCACTGTCTCTGCATACCTTTCTGAGATACAGACGTGAGGTTATGTACTTTGTTGTAATAAAAGTTAAAACAGTAAGTAAAAATAGTAAGTATTCAACGATGAACGGTAAATGGAGAATTATTGTCTTTGCCTACCCCTTTAGGTTACATGCATGAGTTTATGCTTTATGTTTGTGCTGTCGAGTGTGCTCTAATCCTTTGCGTTATGAGTGATATTGCAACAGAAATGTGAAGGCTGAGTTGCTATCAACCCGCAAGTCATTTCCTGAAGAGTAGCAGCGTAAGCAATATTCGTAGGTAGTATGTTTTTGCGAGCGCTGTAATTCTTTCGCAATCATTACTTACACGTGTGACCTCATTTCTTATTGCCACTTGCATACCAAACCGAACTGTACGAAAACCTTTCCCTTTTTACCCAACTGTCTAAAGGAGGGTTAGTTTTTGGAATGGTGAAGTAACTACTCTCAAAAGTGCTACCTCTTGCTCTACCCTCAACCTAAGTTAAATATTTACATAGATCGACATAATCTGCCTCTGCCTCTGCCTACTCTATGAGATGCATGCTTGAGTTTATCTAAGATGTAGCTATAACATTGTTACAGAAATTAGACAAATTACGATTCAAAGATTAATAGATCGAGACAGGTGGAAATCATGTCTCTACCCACCCCTTCTGGATCCATCCGCTATAGTTTATGTATACAGGGTGCACTAAGTCGATAAGTCGATAGCGGAACTTAAAATAGGCTGTCTACTGATCACTACAAACAACTTTTACCAGGTGGCGAAAAAAATGTAGCGAAAAAAATATCAGCTGTTTCATACATTTGGCGCAGTATTGAGTCGACCTTTTGTATGGAACAGCAGATATTTTTTTCGCTCCATTTTTTTCGATACTTGGTAAAAGTTGTTTGTAGTGATCAGTAGCCAGCCTACTTAAAGTTCCGCTATCGACTTAGAGTGCACCCTGTAGTATTGCGATAAAATAACTATACAATAAAACAAATACTAATCAAGAATGGATGGATCGAGTTGAGTGACAAAGCATTGTCTCTGCCTACCCTCTAAGATCTAGGATACAAGCATTAGTTTATGCATAGCGTTGTACAAACATGGGAAAAAAAAAAACTTAGTTAAAATACTATTCAAGAATGGATGAAGTTGCGGGCAATAGCTTGTCTTAAACGAAGTACCTAGATGCCTTATGATTTGCTATAAGTAACATGGTAAAATAATAAAGTTTCTAGCGGACGTAGAATATCATATGACTTGCTGCGCTCTTTGTAATAAGAGTTTTCACCGCCTCTGCTTGCTGACAATGAAATGAATTGTTTCGATTAAAATGATGATGATTAAGATTTTGATGTGAACTAAAAAAATATGATATTGACTAAGTACCTCGCGTCTAGTGTGAGTGAAGGTGTCACTGGACGTTGTGTAAATCATCTCATTGTATAGATGCAAAGGTCTTAGTTTTATCCTTGCAAGACAGGGTTTTCATAGCTTAGGATCGGGTCAAACTTGATGATTATCAACCTATAATATTGGGAAGGCGTCACGCTCAAGTGAGCAACGACATCGCGCGCGAAGCGCGCGGTGGAGGTGCGAACGCTGAGCGGGGCAGCCTTCCCAATATTATACTACTCGCTTGGTCAAAAACCCCGAATTCAAGGTAGAGTATTCCAAAGTGCTCAATGAATATCGCAGTTTGGGTCACATGCAAGAGGTTTGTCCTAAAGATGTAGACAAACCAGATGCGGTTTATCTGCCGCATCATGCGGTTATCCGTGATGACAAAACGACCTCAAAGGTACGAGTAGTTTTTGACGCATCTTGCAAGGACTCAAACGGTGTATCATTGAACAGCAGGCTAATGGTTGGTCCAGCTCTGCAGCCGGAATTGCGGCATTTAGTGATGCGCTGGCGTTGCTACCCTATTTCACTTGTCGCAGACATTGTCAAGATGTACCGACAAGTGAAAGTGGCGGAGGAAGATGCAGATTTTCAACGCATCTTGTGGCGTGAAGATCCAAGTGGTGAGCTACAGCACTTTCGACTGTTAAGAGTCACATTTGGGACTTCCTCTGCTCCGTATTTGGCTGTACGTGCTCTGCAAGAATTGGCTCACCAAGAAGGAGAAGAATTTCCTTTGGCAGCAGTTAGAGTCCTCAATGATTTTTATATGGACGACCTGATGTCTGGCTGTCACTCGGTCGCTGAAGGCGTTCAAATATATGAAGAGATCACACAATTGCTCAACCGAGGAGGATTCCCACTGCAAAAGTTCTCTAGTAACAGTAAAGAACTGTTACATGAAATCAAGGTAGAGAGTGAAACCTCTCTGCAAACAATCGAGATCAAGAATGACGAAGTGATGAAGATCTTGGGACTCACGTGGAATAGAGAAGCAGATCAATTTCAGTGCACTGTCAAGCTCTCTCCTCTTGAGCCACCCATAACAAAAAGGAAGGTCATATCAGACATCGCTCGTCTTTTTGACCCTTTGGGCTGGATAGCACCAGTTGTTACCAAGGCGAAGATTTTCATTCAACAACTGTGGCTGTCTGGTATAGAATGGGATATCGAGGTCCCTGCAACCTTACTCAAGGAGTGGGTTGAATTTAGGAACGACTTACAGGCACTTACATCTGTAAGTATTCCTCGATGGGTTAGCTCAAGTTCAGACGATAAGTGCGTTGAACTTCAAGGTTTTTCTGACGCATCCAACGCAGCTTATGCAGCTGTTGTCTACCTTAGAGTCATCGATGCACAGGGCAATGTTCACGTAAGCCTAGTGACATCTAAAACTCGAGTAGCCCCCATCAAGCAGGTCTCAATTCCTCGTCTGGAGCTATGCGGTGCTGTGTTGCTGGCCAGACTGTTGAACGAAGTCGCTGAAACACTCAGCATTCCCAAGCATCAAATTCATGCTTGGACCGACTCGTCAATTGTCCTAGCCTGGCTGAGAAGTCATCCAAGTCGATGGAAGACGTTCGTGGCAAATAGAACGTCTGAAATACTCACCAGTATGGACAGCAATCTGTGGTCGCACGTCGCATCCAAAGACAATCCCGCTGACTGTTCCTCGAGAGGTTTGTTGGCAAGCGAGTTTGTCCAACATCGCCTGTGGGAACGAGGTCCTGAATGGTTGCACGAAAGCGTTGTAACTTATGTCAAGGAAGATGAAGGAGATACAAACCTGGAAGAAAAGAGACAGAAGGTAGTTGTTCACGCCGCTACTATTGGTGCTGAGGATGAAGATGAGATGATAGGTAGATTCTCGTCGCTTAGAAAACTTACCAGAGTCTTGTCATATTGCCGTAGAGTCCTAGATTGGAGAAAATCTGAAAAAGATAAGCTTAAAACTAACAAGAGGCTGACTGCAGAGGAGTTGCATGAAACCCTCATGATATGCATCAAAAGATGCCAAAAAGACAACTTTGAAGAAGATATCAAAAATCTTCAGAAGAAGGGGCAAGTTACTAAAAACAGTAAGCTTGTCTCGTTGAATCCCTTTTTAGACAAGTCGGGAATACTACGTGTTGGTGGAAGGATACACAATGCTTCTATCTCTGAAGATATGAAGCATCCTATTATTGTTCCTCACAATTCGCACTTTACCACTCTCTTAATACGCGACGCTCATGAAAGGACACTTCACGGTGGTCCTCAACTTGTACTCAATTTCTTGAGGAGCAAGTACTGGGTAGTAGGAGCTAAAGGCGCTGTTAAAATGTTGGTAAGGAAGTGCGTAACTTGTATCCGCCACTCGAACACGGCCAATCAACAACTGATGGGTCAGTTACCGACGTCTAGAGTAACAGCACATCGACCTTTTCTTAGAAGTGGAGTCGATTATGCAGGTCCTATTAGCATACGAACCAACAAGGGTCGTGGATATCGTGCCACGAAGGGATATATCTGCCTGTTTGTGTGCATGGCCACACGCGCCATTCACTTGGAAGCAGTCAGTGATATGACCTCTGAAGCCTTTTTGGCAGCGTTCAAACGCTTTGTTGCTCGAAGAGGCCATATCGCTGAAATGTGGAGTGATAATGGCACCACGTTCGTAGGAAGCGCACGAGAGCTTAAAGCACTAGTCGACCTAGAAAGATCCGATGTTGCTGCCGAAATCGCTGACTGGTTGGCTACAAATGGCACTGAGTGGCATTTTATCCCTCCGCGTGCTCCAAACTTTGGAGGATTGTGGGAGGCTGGCATAAAGTCAACCAAACACCATCTGAAGCGTGTTATAGGCGATAGCACCCTCACATTTGAGGAAATGACGACAGTTTTGTCACAAATCGAGGCTTGCCTCAATTCCAGGCCAATTTCGCCATTGTCCAACAATCCTGAGGATCCTAATCCATTAACACCAGGTCACTTTTTAGTTGGTGAACCCTTGGTATTAGTGCCCGATGCCAACTACGAGCATTCGACTATAAGTAGTCTGAAACGATGGCATTTGACTCAGAAAATGGTTCAGGACTTTTGGCGCAGATGGTGTCAAGAATATCTTACTCAGATGCAACATAGGTACAAATGGACTGAGCAGATACCTGAACCAGAAATCGGAAGTGTGGTGTTGGTTAAAGAGGACGACTTACCTCCAGCCAAGTGGCTTTTTGGAGTTGTTACAGACAAACATCCGGGTTTGGACAATCTTACTCGTGTCGTCACTCTTAAGTACAAGGGAAACACCTTGAAAAGACCAGTGTCAAAACTTATTGTTTTACCTGTTAGAGATTAGTAGAACTTATTTATGTAATTTAAGCAAATTTTTACTAAGCATGTTATTTAAATTTTTATTCCGTTATGGGCATAAACAATGATATTTTTGTTTTAAGAAAATTGTTTACAATTTTAAATTTACATTGTCTTTTACGCTTGTTGCTCACTATTGAGATTGTTTTATTTTTCGTTAAGTGAACTAAAGGATAGTTCGATAGAAATATTAACATGTAAAAATTCTAGCTACCGGTTCTTAGCCTTTTTGTTTATTTTCTGGACTACGTCCATGGCGGCCGGAATGTTAAGGCTACTATTAGTTTAGTTCATAAATATACAGATGTCGCTGTATTATTAGTTTAGTTCATACATATTCACCTAGATGTCGCTGTACTATAAGGCTACATCGCGCAAACGAGATGTTCTACCGTTCACATAAGTATCGACACTTTTATATACAATATACGATCTTTTTCACCCCTTATTGCTTGTTTTAATACAAGGCCATTTTTGAGGGATTTTTGGGAGTTGTTCTCACTTTTGTTCGTCTCGGAACAAAGGTTGAAGAAAAAGGAGAGTTTGATTTTAGGAATTTAAGTATAATCAATTAAATAAAGAAATATCAGAGCGCCAGTGGTAAGAAAAAGAGAAAAGAGAATGGAAGTGACAGCTAATTTGACAGGTAACCAAAATGACAGTTAAATTGACAGAAACATAGACTACAAAGGCTGCATTCAAAATAATATTATAACAATTTAAAAACTAAACTAATTAAACTAATAATTATAATGAAATGGCGCATTAATAATTTAAAGAAAACAAAAAATAAGAAGAAGAAACTAATAAACAACGTGTCGTCGTAGACAAAACTCCCGGCCGTTGAAAGCTCCTGAAGCTTTCAACAATTGTTGTCATCGGGGGCAGGAAGGAGGACCATGCGGTTGAGAGAGCGGCGGACTGTGCCCTGAGCTGTGTGGACCTCGGCCACACGGGGAACGCCATCCGATCCGGGAAAGACTTTGGTGACTCTGCCAAGCCGCCAGCATAGCGGCGGGGCGCTGTCACCAAATCAACTAATGTATCTGAGCTATGCCTGCCAGTATTTATTTTTTTCTTATCAAGGAGTATGTCGTTCTCACTACTTTTTGATCCCCCCTTGTATTTAGGTCCTAAAAATAGGGAAACTCATTAATTTGACGGCTGGTGTTTATCAAAAAACGCATCCAAAGAGAAGATATTCTGTTATAAAGACTTAAGACGAAGTTTCAATGAGGTTAGAAAATTCGCAAATACAGTTTGACTCGGTAGAGCGCCTGCACGGAATGCAAGAAGGTTGCTGGTTCAAATCCTGTCCCGAGCGAATTTTTTAACCTTATAAAAATCCATATAAAGTTTCCTAGCACGGGTTAGTGCTTAAGAAAATACAAAAAAGATATTCTGTTAATTGGCGGCGCTGGTGTGCTTATTTTTCCCCATGTCAGTGTGAATATATTCGGATGGGAAAAGGCCCAACGCGGAGGTATGTGCGTGCTTGACGCTGCCATATCTCAAGCCCCATTCCTTACCCCTAAGTGACCCAGACGGCCGACATGAGTCCAAGTAGGCGTAAAATATACTTAAAAGTGTTGTTTCTCAATAGTATGGGGCTCAGGCTAAGACTGAAATTAAACAAGGACCAGAAAAGATAGACTATTATTTAAATTATAAACCATATTTTAACAACCACTCCTCAATATCTTTATCTGGTTCCATGTATAAAATGTTTTCATTTGATTGCAGTGCAACACACACTCCACACTGACAAAATGGCGAACTCTGTGGTGAGCCGTGTGCACAGAAATAGTGGAGCTTTCAGCTGTCTAAGTCACAGACTCATCAACACACAACAACATGCACCCCACGCCACGAACGAAACACCACAGATAAAATTCGCAACGGAGGGAAACATTCCAAAACCAGAATTACAGGTGGCGCGTTAGTTAAAAAACAAACTTCTGTCAATAACTTACGCAAATAAATAATGAGGGTATATGTCTCGAATGGCAAGTTTTACGCTATATTTGAATGATGTTATGTTTGTATTTTGGGTAAAAAATATTGTTTTAAAATCAAAAGCATTTACCTCGCTCGTGTAAAGCAGTATCTGAACGCCTATAATAGAACTTTCATGAAAACAAAAACAGGGACCTTAGCCTGTAACGCAATGGCGGGTCAATGGCGTCCCGGCAGAAGGACAAAACCGGGCTCTCCTCGTTTTTCTCCTACAACCAGAGAACTAATCCTCTAGAATTAGAATCAAAATATTCTTTGCTGTACTACAAACACATTAAAAGGACAGCCAGCGTTAGCAAATAGTAATTGAAGTCGTCACCTGACAGCCCATTTTGGCACCATTGTGTTACAGCAATGTAACGCAATGGCGGGTCAATGGCGTCCCGGCAGAAGGACAAAACCGGGCTCTCCTCGTTTTTCTCCTACAACCAGAGAACTAATCCTCTAGAATTAGAATCAAAATATTCTTTGCTGTACTACAAAAACATTAAAAGGACAGACAGCAGCGTTAGCTAGTTAAATATCGCCCAGAAAGAAACGAAACCTTTACGTTTTCGTTTTATGCTACTAAGGGTGATATTAATAGTCGTCAACTTAAGCTCGAGCTCAAGTAGGTGATCACAGAAAACAAAATCACTGACTTGAGACTTGGCTAATGTCAATGTCAAACGCAAGCTAGTGTATTTACAATGTCTTTGTGTTCTTGACATAATATAAATTAGTAGTTTTAATAAATTATTAATTGACTAGGTACTGAAGGAGTTTGCTGAATTTAATTAGGTTTTAATCTTGGTCTCCACAGTATAAAGTGTTGTTTGATCTAGAATTTAAATCAGGCAGCCAGCCAATGCCAAAAATATTTTTTAAAGTAATTAAAATAAACACAGATGGAATGACAATGGACGAGATTGGTATGCAGTTGGGTGAACGTTATGGGTTACATAAAAGACGTCGAAAATTAATAATGAAAACATATGAGGGGGAAAAACAAACAAAAGAAAAAAAACTTTCACTTTTTTTTTATTTAATTAAGGAACGCCAACAACATTTCCAATGAAAGAGGTTGACATGACACTGCTACACAACGAAAAATAGGTACTTAGTTTGTATTAATTTGTACTTTTATCTGAAAATATCGTCGCTTTGTTCCGCCAACGTTGACGTATGTGATTATTATTTAATTTCACTCACATATCGCGGTTTATGACGTCACGTCGTCATATGCTCGCGGGTCTAGGATTACCATCCGTCCGGATAAGTCCGGACATGTCCGGACTTTTAGACTCTTGTCCGGACTTTGTCCGGCCCTCTAATTAGTCCGGGTTTTTAATGAGATGGAATTTCAGTAATAAAACTACATTCATAAGTAATCTAACATCAAATCAGTCTTTAATCAACAACGATGTTCTCATTTATCAAAAAACAAAATATAAAAATAAATCTCCTATTGCGAACTGTGGGTAATGTTTCCATTTTGTGACTAAATAGTCCAGACTTTTGTCGAAATGTCCGGCTTTTCGCACGGACTTTTCAAATTCCTAAATGGTAACCCTACGTGGGTCCCTCCGACTATGCTATTCGAGAGGTTAAAACGCGCTGTACGTGACAAAAAAAAGTGGGCATTATGGAGGTAGGTGATATTACATGCTGAAGAAACACTAAAGTTCCTGCCGAGCCTAAGGATAAACCTTTTTGCGTATTCCTCCCAGACCGTTCGTGGTTTTACTGCTGAAGAAGTAGGTATAATCCGCGCGGGATGAGAATGGGATGCGACTTTTTAGAACTAAGACGCGCGCGGTAAGCGAACTCGCGTCGAAGCCACCTTATCGAAGTAAAATAAACTATATTTTCGATTGAATTTGACAAGGTTCCATACCATTCTCATCCCGCGCGGATTATACCTACTTCTTCAGCAGTAAAACCACGAACCACGAGACCTATAAATCGTCTACTGCGCATGTCAAACCACGTGGCGTGTCAAGTCTCATCTTTTGTAACGTGTACTTATTGTACACAAGACAGCTCGTCGACCCTTACACGCCAACACTCTACTTGGTTACGTTACGGAGACTTTACAACAAAACCGAACACTCTAGCAACGTAGCATAAGCGCCTTATCTACGGATACCTTTAGGATAACTTTAGCCCATTCTTTGGATGGACCAGACAAGTGTGTATGGAGCTATAAGCCTAAGATAATATGACGCTCATGCTGTTTGAAATAACCCAGCAACAAGTACCAGTTGAATTATAAATGCCAACTTGTTGAAATAGGTGGAATATAAGAAAATTATTTGGGAAAAGAGACATGCATCCATACAAACATACAAACGCCGGTTTGTTCCAGTAGACTCGAAGAACTTCGCTCGCTTCGATCGCTTGCATAGGGTACAGAGAAGCCTCAGTATACAGAGAATCTAGAACTTATAACACATGTTTCACTAAATAATCCCAACTAAACAAGTTTGTAAAAAAAATAAAACGTCAGAAATGCATTAGGTATGTCTTCGTTCGTAATTTATTGCTAACTAATTGTTTACTGAAGTTCGGATTTTACTTTTAAAAAATAAATGTGTTTCTTTCTCAAGTAGTTAGAATGAAAGTCCCGAGAACATATTTTTGTATCGGACGCTAATTATTCGTAAATATTCGTAAGTACTACTCACTTATTTTCCCATGATAAAAAGTAGAGAAAAGTAATAAGATGATAAAAAGCAACGAAAAGTAATAACATGATAAAAGTTGAGTGTTTATCTCGGGAGCAATTACTTTGAATCCCTTGCTGCGTTCAGGATTCTACTTTAGAAACTTCGCTTCGCTCTGGATTCAAAGAAACACTCTCGCTTTAAAAATTGTATTTTACTCCATCGGGTAACAATCTACTTTTATTTACTTTTACCTACTGAGATGTTATTTATCGATTACAATTTTACCAAGCGATAGAATTACACTAAATTCAGTTGCTTTGAAGTTTCGTAAGGAGCTAAGAAATAACATAATATTATATAGACGTAGGTTTATATAAAAGCACCCTTCAATAGGAACGTACGAACGCGAATGCCAAGATTATACGCCTGATTAAATATTTTCGCTCCAATGCAAATAAGGGCGAACGAAAGCGTAATACTAGTGAGCTGTACGAATGTACTCGTATATTCGAAGGTAAATTCATGACGGTGTTTGAAATCGTACGTTGCTTTTATACTATAGAGTCGTCTAGGGGTTGTCTCAATGGCTTTGGTAGAGTTGGTATGAATCTATCAGAGCACGAGGCAAAAACTGTGTTGAGAGCTTGATAGCATGCGAAGAATAGGTTATTTTAAAAGCTGCGCAATTTTTTTTCACTTACATTTACGAACTAGTTGGGATAATTTAGTGAAACACGTTTTATAAGTTCTAGCTTCTCTGTATACTGAGGCTTCTCTGTACCCTATGCACGTAGCCATAATAAAATACCTGATGCATAAGGCAAGGTGTCACCATACTACTTACAGGATTCCTGACAGGAAAGTGAATAAAAGAGTATAGCCAAATATACCTACTTATAATAAAACTGGGTGATAAATATATTAAACTATGACGCATGGAATATATTATACAGGTGGCTTTGAGCCACCTGTATACTATATTCCATGCCAAAATGCCTTTTCAAAAATGGAGTAGACGCGCGCAGTTTCAAGTTGGACGATCTATTCTCTACATACGTTTTCTACAAATAAAATAAACGCCGAGTGCTATTAATGTCAAATTATTTCCTCTTTACGAAATCAAGGGCAAAAAGTGGACCTTTTTCACTGTCCAAATGACAACATAAACGGGTAGCAGAGTTTTATACTGGGACAAGGGTTGGCAAAAACAACGAGATGATGTATAATAAGACTCATCAAGAACGGACTCGGGAGTTTTTGCCGACCCTATTTTACTGGGCCGTTTTGACATCTTTCATTCTGAATGTTAAATCACATTTGGCATAATGCCTTCTACTTTTAGCTAGGTCTTTGTTAAGGCTAAATTACACCGGGTCAACACTGTGAAACATTGCTGCATGCCACAAGGATCGATTTATTGATCGAGGGCATACACCATATAATATGGCTGATCAAGTAAAGATCTAGATCAAGGTGTTGCCATGCCGCACGGCTCTTGCCACAATGTGCGACATTTTTTTATTTTGTAGCATGCGGCCTTATGGTATGCCGCAAGGTCGCAGAGTGTAATTTAGCCGTTCGCGGCAATAACATAGTATTCTTTTCTTTACCTATTGTAAACAACAGAACAACAATAATTCAGCCGATTATGTGTTCTGGTCTACGACAAGTTTTTTGGGCAGTGCCACTGCTTCGTAGACCAGAACACATAATCGGCTGAATTAATGTTGTTCTGTTGTTTACAATAATGAAAAGAATACTATGTTATTGCCACGAACGAAAGATCGCTGAACAAAAATAGGTCAGTTTAGCTACAAAATGTAAAAAAACTGTGAAAATTTTTAATTTCCTGCCACGTTGCTATCGTCCACCCTTAAGACTTTTTGATGGTGACAAACTCAAAATATTTTCTTCTTCATCTTTGATCCCTTTACTCCTCCGTGTAATCTGGGGCTGACACAAGTGCTTTCCATTTATCTCTGTTCATGGCTAGGGAGGGTAGCTCTGGCTAAGTTGCTCCCTTCTCTTTCGTCTCAGAGAGAACGGATCTCTTTCACGTCTGGGACGGTCTTCCGGGTCGTGGTGAGCCTCCAGCGGGTTTCCAGTCGAGAGCCACCTTCGGGATATGGTGATCTTATTCGGGTCTTCGCAGAGTATGTCCCCGAGTAACCAACGCCATTTTCGTTCCCTGATGTCTGCAAATATTTTGGCACAAATTAACTAGTGGTTCGCTCCGAACTATGAACTCGCGATCCCAGTTACAGATGTGTAACTTTGCTTACGCCATTCGCGAAGGCGCGCGCGCGGTTTGCATATAAACTATACAACCCCATATCTCGGCAACCCCTAGACCGATTTAACTCATATTCGAACTTAAAAATTCTCTAAATTTCGTTTACCCGACTACCAAATTTCATAACGATCCGACTAAATTTACTCAAGTTATCGTCGAACGAACATTCATACATACAAACATACAAACACAAACGCCGGATTGTTCCAGTAGGCTCGGAGAACTTCGCTCGCTTCGCTCGCTCGTTCAATTATGGCAAACGTTTAGTGCCATAACCTGCGTTACTATGAAGGAAACACCACTGTTCTTCCATCTCAAACTCTCATACACTTCATGAAGCCATTAGTAAAATGATCGTTCTCTAGAACCAAAACCAAAACTGCTGATACGACAGAACATGATTGATGGTATGAAGGGAACTTTTAGGGAGATTATGTCGTACCCCTTTTAATACAGGGTGGCCCATTTTTAGTGGTCCAAAACTTTTTTTTTGATGAGAGAGTTTTGTAACTGATTGTTTAGAAGAAACTTTTGTTCTACCAAATTGTATACCCGAGCTATGATTTTTTTCGTGACTTTTGTGAATTTCTCCAATTTTGGTCACAAAAACCACCATGGTGTGCAAAACGATAACTTAAAATGTTAGCAACCTAGTACACAGTGCGGTCGGCCACAATCTCAGATACCCCATAGCAGCTCTTATCGCGCGCGGCATAAGGGCGCCAATCGAACAAAAAGGGGTATCTGAGTCTGTGGCCGACTGTACGTATGTAAGTTTTTATGATGTTAATGTCAAAAGCTAGTTAATGATTTTTGGTCCAATGAATATCCACAATAATATTATGTCAAGGTACTTTTTAGGGTTTTACTAAAATTTCCTGTAGCATGTTTTTTTTTCTACAGTGATATTTTGATGAAAATCAAAAGTTATTATTGAAATCCTAAAGAAAGTTACAAAACCGTTAAAATAAAATAGGTCAGCCTAAGAACACAGCAAGTTTGGGACATAGCAAGCTAGTTATAGGTCATTTAGCTACTTGTAGGTATGCCAAATTTCATTCGATACGATTAAGACGACGTACGTCTCACAACTAGCGCCGCCAATGGAAAAAAAATCATATCTTTTTTTTGGATGCGTTTTTAGCAAAAAACGCTCCTGCGATTCCTCAACGCGAGGCTTAACTATTTTTAGGTCCTAAGGTTTGGATTCCAGATCCTAGAACTTAAGAATGAAATCGATTCTCGCCAAAAGTGGCCACTTTTGGCGAGAATCGATTGCATTCGTAGGAAATCTAATCCTGGGATCCAAACCTTAGGTCCTAAAAATAGTTAAGCCTCGCGTTGAGGAATCGCAGGAGCGTTTTTTGCTAAAAACGCATCCAAAAAAAAGATATGATTTTTTTTCCATTGGCGGCGCTAGTTGTGAGACGTACGTCGTCTTAAATAGTTTTTACACCATAGTGGATTTTGTGACTAAAATTGGGGAAATTTACATAATTTAACAAAAAAAAAAACATAAACTATAAATTTTGATAGAAATAAGTTATTCTAAACGATCAGTTAAGTTGCCCGATAGTTTTTTTTACTATACAAAAAATGGGCCACCCTGTATAATCTAACGGTTGACGTAATATTATGCATTGTTCTTGTTCACAAACTATAATAACTTTGTGGCTTACCTTGTTTTGAATGTGCGTTTAACCTGCACTGGCATTTTGAAACATGTTTCGTTGTAGCTTTATTATCATAATAAATACCTAGCTTAGCGCTTTATGCTCGATTTTAATTTACTAGCCTCAAAATGCGAGAGGTATGAAATTCGAGTAGCTAGCTTATAAATGACTAGCTTTTCGCCCGCGACTTCACCCGCGGTGACTGCAGCTCTATTTTCCACCCGTCAATTTCAACCCAATCGGTCAAGCCGTTCAGTAGTTGACATACCGACAGCAGCGCCACCAACCGGGTTCAATTGTATTTTTAAATCATCCAGGAAACCATCGAAATACCCATATAAAATTTCAACCCAATCGGTTCAGCCGTTTAGAAGTTATGTGTAAAAGATAAATACGGAAGTATAATTTTTACTACCCGTTGTCCTATTTCCCGTTTTCCCGAAGGAATGAAGCATTTTCCCGCGGTTAATGTAGCCTATGTTTATCAGGGATAGTGTCGGCTATTTCTGATATATCGAGTATTTTTGGAGCCTATTCAATAGAAACAAACAAACAATCAAATCTTTCCTCTTTATATTATTAGTGTAGAAGTGTAGATAAATGATATAAAGTTAAGCAGCAATGAAGCAGTCCTAACGTACGATTGGGAAAATTATGGTATGAATTTTATTTATACATACCTAGCATCTGCCCGCGACTTCATCCGCGTGAACTATAGAAAAAATATATGTGGTTTACATTGCCCCTAAGTGTTATAGCGTGATAATATGTAGCCTATGTGTTATTCTGATGTCTAAACCATCTCCATTCCAAACTTCATCGAAATCCTTCCAGCCGTTTCAGCGTGAAAGAGTAACAAACACACTCACTCACTCACTCCCAAACTTTCGCATTTATAATATAAGTAGGATAGGAAGTAGGACGCAACTCGGGACAGGACTAGAAGCCGCAACCTCTTTCATACCGTGCAGGCGCTCTATCAATTCGGAAGGCAAAGTTTTTTGTTCGAAAGTCCGTTATTGGCTTAATCTTATCTTTAGACAATATTGAGAAACTAATTTCAATATTTTTTATTTTGGTTTAGTAGTTTGGATTTTACAACGTTTCAAAGATACGGTTTTATGACCTTCACGCGACGGTCTGCATACTGTTGGCGGTCATAGGAACAAAACATTTTAGCGCATAAAAACAAAACTATTGGACCAAAATAAAAAATATTTAAATTAGTTTCTCAATATTGTCTAAAGATAAGTTTAAGCCAATAACGGACTTTCGAACAAAAAACTTTGCGTACCCAATTGAGCAACCGAGCAAAGTAACCGTTGATGCGAATAAATGTAATAAATCTGTAAAATGTTCCTAGTATAATAAACTCAAACAACTTACGTGACTTGGGTGTAGATATTTATTCCTCCAGAATAATTCAGATACAGTAATCCAGATACAACAAATATATTTATTTCAACACAATATGGGCAGAATATTCACTAGGTAGCACTGACTTCAATTTAGAAAACCGGCATAGACACGTCCGTTCCAAGCGAACGGCCGCAACCGAATGACTCAACTGACGATGCGTCCGACTATTTATAGCGCAGCTGTCACTTAGTTTGCGTATTCGAATCGATGTGGCCAGCGTTACGGAAACCAAAAACTACTTTTAATAATCAACAGTTGATTAAAAATATATATTTTATGAACAAAACCGAGTAATAATAATAAAACCTAACATTCGTCCATCCTGACACCGTGCATGTCCTCATGCACGAGCCAGAAAAACACGAACCTAACACACGGCCAATTGAGTCCTTCGTAAGTATTTTTTTTTATTTAATAACAAAAATCCACAGCAATACAGTTCTTACAATGCTTCTTATGTAAACTATTAATGGAGCCAATCACGGATTTCATTATGTAAGCAGTAAGAATAGACAAAACATGAGATATCTATCTAGTGCAAAAACTTAAGAAACTAGACAGATCTTGTAGGTGCATCTATAGCAGCGAACGGCTGTTTAGAGTAATATAAAATAGGTTAACATAAGAGAAAACATTTTAAAATAAGTAGGTTTTTGCTTACTTATAATTTTAAACAGTGGAGAATCTTAGAAATAAGCCTAAACTAACTAGCCTAAACTGACAATATTAAATTGGTTGCTATGCTAGGTATATTACTCATTAACAAAGTGTGCACGTATGCCATTAAAGAAAAAGTTTTTACATTACCTATTGTAATTACCTACGGTTGGGTACCGTTCTGCCGTCGTAATTGAAAACACAGTAACTCGACAAAAGTCGTTTTGAGAAAAACGCGGTTAAAGTTTTGTTGTTAAATTTTGTTATTATGAACAAACCAATCAACAAGGATTACTGTTTTTATTTTTTTATGTTGATAAATAATTAAAACTTCAATTCGGCATCAAAATATCTCAAATATTATAGTTGTATAATTAATTAAATTAGATAATGTGTTTTAAACTAGGATAATTAATTTAAACAATATCATATTTTTAAGCTAAAACACAGTAATTGATTGGTTACTGTGTTTTAAGCAAGTTTTACTCATTACTGTGTTTTAACCATGTAAAGATGATAGTAATAGGGAAATTGCAACACAGTAACTTTACACATACTGTGTTTAAGCTTAATACAAGTAGCGTTTGTGACTTAAATCAAATCCTAGTAAGTGAAGATGCTTGTTTTAAAGCTAATTTATAGTAAGATTCTCATAAGTGCAATTATAGTATCTGAATATACTGTGTTCTAAGCTTGTGTTTGTACATTTTTTTATTACTTAATACTAGGGCGATTTTAGTCTTAACAATGAAATCGCCTTAGTTTTGCTGAAAAATATATAATAAAACATTAAAACGTCATCATGTCAATTAAATGTTATTTATTAAATCTTTCTTCTAAATCAACAAGGTTCAGTGTCTAAAACTAAGGTGTAAAACGAAAATATAAGATCAAATTATTCTCAAAATCAAACAAATCATCAAATAACGAAAAAAATTCCCTGAATTTCGAATGCAAGCCATGCAGACAGGCGATATTAAGCCTACCTGTAATGATTTTTGCCCGAATAAACTAAAATAAATTGAAATCTATTAAAATAAAATTTCTTCCAACTACAGTTTTTCGACTTTGATCGCGAATTACTTGAATAAAAATCCCATAAAGTGACAAGTTTTTTATACCATTCTAAGCACTAAGGCTTTGGAAAAGTTATAAAGTTAAAAAAAAGTCCTTCACACCTCTACTAACTATTTTAGTGATGATTTCGCAAGAACAACATTTTTGAACTTTGGATCAAAATTTTAGTAATTTTTAGGAGTCCATAGCTAACTATTATTTTTTCGGTAATAGATACATTATCTGAGACCCTAAAGAATAAAAAATATATCTGAAACGTCAAAAGAATAAAAAGTTACAAAATAAAATCCAATGCCAGGTATTTTTTTTTTCTCAAAAAAAACTTAAAATCCTCATAACTTCTAAACGACAACAAATGGCTCAACATACGAGTACAAGGGGGTGATTCAGGTAGTCCTTGGTGTCAGCTATCTTTCTTTTCTAGATTTTCTCGCTTGACGTCTATGTTTGGGCCACCCTGTATAGGTAATATCCTAAAGAACCCAAGTGCAACCGACCTACCTTCGTGAGAGATTCTCGTTTCTTTCCCCACGTGAGAGACTACAGAAAACGTGCAGACCTTTACAGGACCTTACAAGTTCCACGTTGGAACCGAATTCTAATCGAACTCTTTCACGGTGAGTGCTGCTCAACTGTGGAACTCTCTTCCAAAGCCGATCAGAGACTGTCCCTCCGTAGCGTGGTTTAAAGTCAAACTCAAAGAGCACTTCCTTTCGATATAATATCTTAGCGTATGTTTATGTATTGTAAGTCATAACCCGCAAGTAACTTTATTATTTTGTATGGCATTAGTCTATCAAATTATACATCTAGTTTTTTCTTTAATGAAAGTATTCGGGTATACGTAAACTATCATGTACTTGTATGTTATCAATTACTGTATTATTTATGTCTTGTTTTGTTTATGTACCTACTTTATTGGCCGTCTCCCGCCGTCAAAACAATATTTCACAATTAATTTGACTGGCTGGAAGAAATTTCTATTGAGTACGTAATTTCTCACCTTTGTTATTTAAGTTTTTATTTTGTCCAATAATGATATTTTATATGCCTATGAAGTGTAAAGTATACTAAAGTAGGTATCTATCGTTTTTTAAACGGAAAGCGTATAGACAAAATAAACGAAATCGGATAATATTAAGGGGTAGCAAAACTGTTTTTTCGTTTTCTTCGTTTGCATGAGCGTGACCGTGGCAGAGCGTGCCGTTCACAATCCTATGAAGACGTTTTAAAGTTTCATTTTATATAATTAATATCGGACCATTATGTATAAGTAAAGTAAATATTGCTGCCTTAAATATTGATTGTGCCGTGGTGTGGCGATGGCGCGGTGCTCCCGCTCCAGTTGTCAACAACATACCGCTCCTTCTGTATCCCCTTACCCAAAATGTAGTTTATAACACAGTAAGTTCAAACTATATTAAGCTTATAACACAGTAAGTACTTAGTTACTGTGTAATCGCCAAGTTTCTTCGAAAAAAAATCTAAACCTGTAGGCACTTAAAACACAGTAATTGAGATACTGTGATTTAGTCATGTTTTCATAAATAAACTTTTATCAATATTTTAGAATAAAACACAGTATCTGAAGATGCCGTGTTCTAACCAAGCAAACATATTTCTTCAATCCTTATATACTTTAAGTAAGATCACAGTAAGTAGTAAGTTACTGTTTTATAACCTAAAAAACTATCAATACTATGTTCTTCCTTAAAAATATCATGATTTTTCTAAAGATACTGTGTTTTCACCTAAGTTATCTCGGGAACTATCCATCGTACAGACAAACCGAAATTTTTCCCAGATAGTACTCGGGCTCCTGATTTTAAAGAACCAAAAAAAGTATGAACACAGTAACTGAAGTTACTGTGTTTTCAATTACGACGGCAGCGTTCACATCTAATGATCCAGACGGATACGATACTTCAAGCGCACCGCTGGATCCTACGGTTGCGATACTTCAAGCGCACCGTTCACATTTTGTGATCAGGCGGATACGATACTTCAAGCGCACCGCCCAATCCTACAGTTGCGATACTTTTCGCATCTTATTGTCAGACGGATACGATACTTCAAGCGCACCGCTGAATCCTACGGTTGCGATACTTCAAGCGCACCGTTAGAAAAAGAAACATACATATACTTTCCTTGTGAATGTGCGATACTTCAAGCGCACGATTCACAAGAAAAATCCCACGGTCGCGATACTTCAAGCGCACCGTTCTTGCTGTGAATCAGATAATAAAAATAATAATAAAAATGTTTATTCATATTAGCTTACAGGTATACAACATACATTTTCTGCCAAACTATAAAATAGTTTGTTGGCAGAGTAGCTCTTATAAGTTTTATTTTAGATTAAATTAGGTTTACAGTAGGTATAGAAATACTTTTGACAAACTGGTCCATAAGTAACTTTTTCTTCGGATCTTAGCTTCACTGGCATTTCATTCAATATAGTAGGTACTAGGTACTGCCTTGTTCTTTTTACATTGTAATTATTTTTCGATGTTACAGTCAACTTTTTGTTACTCACATTTCTAGTTGCTATTTTACATTTCTTAGGTTTTTTTTTTTTATGATACAATATTATTGTTTTCTAAAAGTATTGATAACTTAAATGTAGAGTGTACTGGTAAAAGTTTACATATTTTGAATAACTTATCATAATTTCCTTTACAACCTTTTTTCGTTTTAGTATCTATTAGGGTTTTCATAATTCTTATTTGTAATGTTTTTATCTTATTCAGATACGATGTAAAAGTGCTACTGTAACAACTAAGACCATAAGATATGATTGAATCTACAAGTGCCCAATACACGGCATACAAGGTTGCCTTATTTACAACAATTTTTTTCTTTTTAAGTGGAAAAATTGCTTAGTACCGCCCTAAGTTTATCACATACCACATTTATATGGGTCTGCCAGGACATGTTTTTCTCCACCTTTAAACCTAGGTACCTGTATTTATCAACAATTCTATTTCCAGGCAACTACAATTTTGACCCTTATTATGCATGCACTCTGAATGAACCACAATTTTCATTTTGAAGACAATAAACTTATCGGGATGACGATTGCGACAAAGAACACACATAAGTTCTTTTCTTTTCTTGCGCATTTATTTTACGTTCACTCTGACTCTACCTTAACTCTACTACATGGACTCTACACTTACTCTACTAGACTCTGGATAGATTCTGCATTTATTCTGCATCGACTCTGCATCGAACCTACATCGACTCGGTTTCACTTTCCGAAAATAAAAGCGGACCGTTAATTTTACAGGGACCTTAATTCAAATTCACTAAGTTGCTCCGCTTGAAAAATAAAAGTATCTCAAACTCAAACCAAGGATTGCATAATGCTTCATAGAGTCTCACTCAGCCAAGACCAAGACCTGCCGTAGACCACTTCACTGAGCGGCCACGCAAACAGTAATCATTATTTAGTAAACTCAAACTTTTAAATAGAGTTTAGTTTATCACTTCTATTTGGTGTTCTCATTTTAATTTTAGCACTTAGAACTTCATAGATTGACGCCTTTTCTCTAGTCAAAGGGTAGGTGTTATTTTAATATCTCTTCTTTTAATATCCCAAAATAAGCAACAGAAAGTTTTTGAAACTGGGATGAGTTAACAGATAAGCCTTTACCATGAGGAGTTGAGAGTCACATATCAGGTGGAAATCACAACAGAACGCACAGCACTTCAGAAATCACAGAGGACTCTTTACCACTTTCTATGAAGCGCAGAAAACACCAGCGCCCACAGAGCCCTCTAGGATGAGGTGTAGAATATAATACACAGCGTACACAGCGTTATCTACCACCTTTCATGTGGATTGAAAACCACATGAACAATTTATTAGTCACATACATACCCTTTACAGCTATAACCAACCAACCATACAGCGAACACTAGTGGTATCTAAATTGATCCACAAAATCGTTTCACACAACAACATCAGAATAATAACCTACCTACATGGTGGTACACTACACGAATTTGAAAACATCATCATCATAGGCTTAGTTAGAAGTGTTTTAATTTTGTTTTCTATCCTTGTAGTACCTATAAAAACTACTAGGTAGGTCCAAGTTTTAGTCAACAACTGTCTGAGAAGCATCCTACGAAGACACTGGCCCAACACCATCTCAAATGCCGAACTGTGGCAGATCACGAAACAAAACCCCGTAACTCAAGACATCAGGGAACGCAAGTGGCGTTGGTTGGGACATAGGTACCTGCCAAGATCCGAACACCACATCCCGTGTCTCGAATGGAAACCCGCCGGAGGCTTATGATGACCCGGAAGACCGTTTCAGACGTGGAAGAGATCCGTTCTCTCTGAGACGAAAGAGAAGGAAGCAACTTGTCCAGAGCTACCCTCCCTAGCCATGAACAGAGATGAATGGAAAGCCCTCGTTTCAGCCCCAGACTCCACAGAGGAGTAAATGGATCAAAGAAGAAGAAGGTACACTTAACCATGATCAACCGGGCTAAACCGATCTTGTCTGTGAACTAGTCGTACAATACCACCATCATTTCTATCCAGTCCCCAGTGCAAGCCGCCGCACGCCGCTCACAAAACTGTAGCTGTACCGTAATGGGAAAATGGGTTCCGGAATGGTCCAACTGTTTCTACATTGACTCTGTTGGTACAACGTCTATGTCTAAGTCCTTTGTAAATGTGTTTAATGGCTTTCGAAAATACCTATCAAATATAACTACCAGAATGGAGTACTGACATGTGACATTTGCGGACGAACATCCACCGCAAAAAAAAGGCTACATTAATCACACTCGGCCATACCAGCGAAGTCCATCAGATCAGCAGCAGTTGCCGGACATCATCATCATCATCAATGGCTATTGGAAATGACCATTACTATAGAGATATCAAAATTAACCAAAGAACCATCTGCAACGGCTCTGAGTTAACTTTTCATAACTAGTGTACGCAGTCAGTTCAAAGAGTGTTGACCGATTTATTCTTATGAATCTCAATCAAACCTAAGATATCAGGCAACCCGAGCAGGTGGGTACGCAGGCAAGTCGATAAGAGGAATATTACGTCCCCATGCAACAAGGATGAGGAGGGAATACACAAAGAGATCACTGCACTTAAGGTCACCTACGTTTTGCGACGCTACGTCTTACAGGAACCAGCGAACGAGCGAGCGAGGCTCTCACCCAAACAATCAGATGCCTGCATGTATGAACGTTAGCTTGACGACAACCAGAGCATCAATGGTCAGAGAGCGTCACGAAACCTGGCAGTTGAGTGAACAAAACCAACAGATTTTCAAGTTCGGACGTGAGCCAAATCGGCCATAGGATCGCCGAGATATTGAGCCGCAACACACACATGAAATGTGCGCGCGCACTCGCCAATGTTTTCAACAGCCAGCAGCAATCTAGGAAAGATGGGATTTAACGATCGCTCAATTTTCCTTCACTCCGGGCACCATCTCCCATTGGACAGACCCCAAATCATAACAGAGACCCTTTGTAAATGGTCAGACGCTCCAAATGTGGATACCACCACAAGGTGTTACAAATGGTAAAAACGCAAAAATATCATGGATGGATAATGGTAAAAACGCAAAAATATCATGGATGGATAGATAAGTAAATGACGGTGTCGGAAAAATAAACAAAGGCCTAGCGCTCCTAAAAACCATAAAACGGAGGAGGTTACATAATATTTTGGCCATATCCAGCAAGTAAAAATGCAAGGCAGCCGAAGACTTGGCGGTTTAACACGAGCCACGCTCAACTTTTCCGAGCCACAACGTCAACAATATTACTCACGAAAGTCCTCTAGCATACTGCGCATACACTCACATTTGCAACAATATAACCTATAACTTTTATTTGAATCATCTTAAGGATTTTTGCTCTTTCATTAGCATTCTATCATCATCATAAAATTGGAACTGCAACATCTCACCTTTTCTAAAGTAACACTGCGTCACGGCGCACGTGCACGGCGTCGGCAGCGAACTTCGCCCACCTTGACGCCCGCGAGCCTTGTAGTTCAACCAGCCTCAGCCTCACTCGGCCAGCCAGGGTAGTCAGGAACGGCAACGCGCCGTAGCCGGTCTTCAGTTGTTCTCCCAAGGATGATGGATTGACATAAAATAGAAAATAAAAAACGCATGTTAGTGATGAAAATGGAGATTCCTTCATGTTTCATGTTTAGATAAATAAAAGGTTTATTAAATTGCCAAAACACAGAATACAATTAAATAGGACAAAAATAACCTCACTAATAACCACTCGATAACAATAGAATGGCTTGATTAATTGAAAGGAAATGGCTAAAACAAACCTATTTTCGTATAATTTTCATGCAAAAACATATTTACTTGAAATAATAGATTTTTACTTGAGCAAAAATAAGCCTCATGACAAGTGGGTGTGCCACTTCTGAAATATAATAAACTCAAACAACTTACGTGACTTGGGTGTAGATATTTATTCCTCCAGAATAATTCAGATACAGTAATCCAGATACAACAAATATATTTATTTCAACACAATATGGGCAGAATATTCACTAGGTAGCACTGACTTCAATTTAGAAAACCGGCATAGACACGTCCGTTCCAAGCGAACGGCCGCAACCGAATGACTCAACTGACGATGCGTCCGACTATTTATAGCGCAGCTGTCACTTAGTTTGCGTATTCGAATCGATGTGGCCAGCGTTACGGAAACCAAAAACTACTTTTAATAATCGACAGTTGATTAAAAATATATATTTTATGAACAAAACCGAGTAATAATAATAAAACCTAACACTAGCACGGGTTAGTGCTTTAGAAAGAACAAAAATATCTCAGTTTAGCAACAAAATTGAAAACACTGTGGGACTTTCCCGCCACGCTATTTTCATTGGCCCTTATGTAGACAGTAAAGTTATTCGAGAAGCAAAACTGTGCATCCTTTCGAAAAAATAACAAACGCAACAGAATCTGGATCTGGTAAAAATAAAATGGTACAGTCGGCCACACGCTAGGATACCCATTTATTCGATTGGCGCCCTTATGCCGCTCGCGTTAAGAGCTACAATGGGGTATCCTAGACTGTGGCCGACCGTACCAAGGCGGATATTACACCTGTCCATCCGTATGCAGCCGTAAGTCCGCGAGTGTGAAAGGGATTTGGTGTCGCCCTGCTGTCATCACGTCACCGAGCGTCCCCCCGGAGGGTGGCCCCATGCCCCCCAGAATAGCAGGAGAGCTGGTGACCATTCGACTTATTTTATCGTACAAGGCTGGGAATTAGGAGGCTGATAGATTTATTTTTGGCCGGTCGCGGTTGATCGTTCGATTTTTTTTACTTTGAAAGTTTAAATGTTTGGGTTGAGTATATTTTTTCTTCATGTAAGGCTGGGAGTTTCTAGGCTGCTTATTAAGACTCCGCTGATCACGAAATTACTATTATTATTGGGCTAGCGCGTTGAAAGTTCGTTTTTTATAACCTAAAAATTCTAGGTTATAAATAATTATGATTTCGTGATCAGCGGAGTCTAAGCTACCAGCCTAGAAGCTCCCAGCCTTGTACAAAAAAAACATAGAAGATACTTTTCCCAGACTCAGCGAAGTCTACTCCATCAGCCTACCAACTCCCAGCCTTGTACGATAAAATAAGTCAAAAGGTCATGATCTCTCCAGCTAGAATAGGGTACACACTCATTTAACTTCACAAAGTCCACAACTTTTCGGTCAGATTCCATCCACTCATTATTATAACATCCGTCAACTTCAACGTGTTATTATTTGCGGCTTCGTTTTAGAGTCGGTTTTCGGTTTGAGTTTTGTGAAAAACATAACTGGCAACACTGCGTAACACTTTCTGTGTGAGCTAGCAAAAAGTGGAATAACATACAGGCTATAAATTACTAGTTTCCTTGCGCGATTTTGGGCAGCTAGTTATCTAAGTATGCACAGATGAAATGAACCGTTTTCACGGCTGTCAAGTTTCGCTTTTTCTGAAGCTATTATTAATTTGTGTAAGCGAAATTTGACAGCCACATCCGGGTTCTTGAATGGCCAAGCCTTGAGCGCCATCTGCCAAGGGCTTTGAATTCAGCTTTCAACTGTCAGTTGAAAATGGGCCATTGGAAATTCGGTTCAATCTGCTGCCATTCGTAGAGGAGTTCCGTTGTCCGTTCTCCATCTCCGAAGTTCTTCATGAGATCTTCACAATTTTTTTATGCGACCACATGGAAAGTATACCCATTCAAACAAAAATAAAGAATCATAAAAATCGGTTCATCTAGAAAAAGTTCTGATAACACACATAAAACAAATAAAAAAAGTAAGCGGTAGGTACACACGACAGCACGTCGACGCTTACACGGCTCTACTAGGTTACGTTAGGGGCGCGGTTACAGTCTGACGTGCTGTCGTGTGTACCTCCTCCTTTTTTGGAGTAAAAAAAGTGTTAAAAAAGGCTATTGGAAGCTGTGTCGTGGAAATAAAGCGTAGTCTCTATTCACGTCCCAGCTTGGACACCCTACAGTGTAGCAAGTAATCCGAGAGTGCCTTTCAGCGATCCATTCCAACTCATTTTGTAAATGATTGTTATTTATGTTAGTCGCATGTAATAACTGTACGTGAAGATATCAGTGCTTTCAATCTTGCCACGATTATGTTTATGTTATGTAATCTATCCTACGTGCGCTATGCTTATTGTATGCGCGATTAATACGAGGGTTTGCGGCAGTTTATTTGAATTATTATTATTATTGTATGTACTTTATATCATGGAAAAAAACCCAGCTACCAAAAGGCTTGAAACAAAACCTACTTATTCTTAAAATATTTGACCCCTTACTTACATACAAACATACATGCGCCGCTGAAATCACAACCCTCCGTTTTTGCTTCGCGTAGTCGGGTAAAAATACATGAAAAAAGCAGATTCTAAAACAACAAGTCTAAACACCATGGCAGTGTTGCTATTGCTATGAAAATCCGACTATGGCCCGGTTTCTGAGTTGAGAATTTTAACTAAGCACATACTTACGTATCGCTCTGTCACGCTCTTTTGTGAGAAATCTGCAGAGACAGGACGATACTTACCCATTTCCTTAGCAAAATTCTCAACTCAGAAACCGGGCCTATAAGTACTAAAAAGTTCAAGCTCCTCACTGAACATGAGTTTGCAAAAACCTTGGATGATTACCGGCAATATTTTAGCGCGTTTTCTGCAAACAATTGGTACCCTAAAAACTGCATGATATAATCAAAATCCTGCCTATAATCAATGCACATTGCATACGCTAATAGTAAATACTCGTAAAAACCCCGTCCCCTTTGAACACACTCTAAAGTGCATCCGTTACAATTTAATTGCTATTAATCTAATTGCTACGACTAAATGCATGCACTTACCTTTACTTAAGTAGATCTAGAACTGAAGAAACGCCACGATCACCATTGCCATCTTGATTTTGCTTGAAAAACGCACTGTAAACTTGTCAGTTTTAACTTGCGCTATAATAGAATTAGTGCGACGAAATGTATCTTTAAAATAAAAAATAAAACTCAAACCCGACTGTACACACGACAGAACGTCAGACTGTAACACTTTTGTTGTAAAGTCGCCTAACGTAACCGAGTAGAGTGCTAGCATGTAAGCGTCTACGTGCTGTCGTGTGTACGTGTCTGAGGCGTGACCACTTTGGTGCATTTTCCTACGGGACTTAATTTGGTTCATACATAATATATCAACAGACCATCATAAATCTCAAATAAATATGAAAAATGTTTAAACTGGAAACATAATAACAATGTTAAGTATAAAAAATATAGTAACGGAGCGCATTAATCCAATTAGCAAATAGCCATTTTCCACAAAAAAACTTAATACTTGCCAAACTAAAGCTGTGTGCATACTAAACGGTGTATCAAATTCGAATTTTATTCTTCATCATCATCATCGTCCTCTGTTGGTCCATTTCTGAACATAAGCCTATCCCAAAAAAATCCAGTGTTGGGCGTTTGCTGCCTTTCTCATCTAGTCGTAACCCGCCTGTTCGCGGATGTCATCCGCCCAGCGCCTGGGTGGGCGGCCTCGTGGCCTGGTAAATTATAATCTGGCCTAATTTTATTATGGAGTTGAAAATCATTTGTCATATATTTGGTTTAGTACTCTACCATGTATAGAAAAGCATTTTTTGCCCCCGTAGTACAAGTTGTTTTTATTTATGAGTGGAAGCCTGCTTAAAATTCCACTTTCGGCTATCGAATTCGATTGCACCATCTATGTGCGACTTAGTGAGCAAATACAGCAAGCGTAGCATAAGGCTGGGTTAGGCAATACATAAGGGGGTTATAAACTACATCCATCTCGCTCTTTTTTGACGTAGAGTGGGACAGCTAGAGTTATAAACCCATGGATACTCTCTGACTCAGCCTTACATTACAAATGGAGAAAATTATTATTTTATAAAATTTTCATTGATTTTAATGTAGAATCGGATAATATTTAGGGGTGGCAAAACGTTTAATGGAAGTAAGCGTGGTTAATAATTCTAGGTACGGTCGGCCACAGTCACAGATACCCCATGGCAGCTCTTACCGCGTGCGGCATAAGGGCGCCAATCGAACAAAAAGGGGTATCCTAGCGTGTGGCCGACTGTACCTACTGTTAAAACAACTAGGTAGGTAACTGGCGAAGTAAAAGGGCGAATTCCTGCTGAAGTTGCATGTTAGACATTTCCAAAAAACAACCTTCAGGGTTGGCAAATGGAGAAATTATGTAATGCATGTTGGTTAGCTCTCTCTGGGATTTGCCCTAATTATTTACAGAACACTTTCAAAAATGTATTAACAGGGAAAAAAAATTGCTCCGGACAGTTAACAGAAAAAAAGAAAACAGTTTTGTCATTTAAATATAATTTGATAGAAACTATGCTGAAACTTTGATTTTTATCAGTTTGATGAAATGTCTGTCAAATTTTTTTAGCAAAAAACATGCATACTTGCACAGTAGTTTTTTGTTTCATTATGTGATAGAACGTATAATATCAAAAATCAGTGCACTCTTGATACAGCCACGCTTAGTGTGCTAGTGGTTTTACGATTGGAGATTATCCGCCATTTTGAAGAGAATGAACCCGAAGCATAGTGACAATTAAAACTTACATCTGTGCAGCTGCTTTAAGCTTTAGGGTTTAAGAGGAGGAACGAATTTTTTCAACGATTTATAACTGAACTTCTCGGAGCCCTTACAAAATGCTACAAATATTTTAAAAAAATGCAGCGAACACTACAGGGTGCACTCTAAGTCGATAGCGGAACTTTAAGTAGGCTACCTACTGATCAATACAAACAACTTGTACTAGGTGGCGAAAAAAATGGGGCGAAAAAAATATCAGCTGTTCCATACAAAAGGTCGACTCAGTACTGCGCCAAATGTATGAAACAGCTGATATTTTTTTCGCTCTATTTTTTTCGCCACCTTGTACAAGTTGTTTGTATTGATCAGTAGAAAGCATGCTTAAAGTTCCGCTATCGACTTAGAGTGCACCCTGTAGAAGGTCTTATCAAGTATGTTTGTGAAGGAAAACTTGGTTTTCACCAATCAAGTATTCCTTCACAGTTTTCTCGATGATTAAAATGTTTGAAGTCACCTCTCGAGATCCCGACGCATTTTTCGGTCCCATCGTCGAATTGAATACCTACGCTACGCTTTTACGTTTAATTTATGATTCAGTAAAGTACTGTAAAGTGATCCTAGTAGGAAAGTTTTGGGGTAGTTTTGATTTTTTCATTCCATATGTGTTTTGGGGTGCTAAATCTAAATCTGAGGTTTGCGGACAAAATTTCGTGACGCAACATTAAAAAAACCAGAAAAAACCGTTTTTTTTTTTTGCTTTTTTCTGGTTTTTTGCTAAAAACTCGAAAACTATTAACTTTTGGTAAATGGTCTTGATTAAAGTACTTGAAATTTTCTACAAATAGCAGTATTTAGTTTTTTTTTCAGACGAATCGTTCGGTTTCTAGTGCGAGTTGAAAATTGAAAATTTTTTGCAGTTTATGCAAAACCCACTTTTTACATTTCAATATTTAATTTTTATACGAATCCTTAGGAGGTGTATAGTCTCTACTCTATAGTCTTTAATTCCATAAACTGTCAACCAAGTTGTGAAACTTGTGAAGGAGGTCTGCAGATTGAATTAGGTTGAATTTAATAAACAAACCTCCGCGTGTGTCCATCCCTTATCAACTGTCTCATTTTAAATGCCAGATAAAAAGGAGATATGGCAAAAAAGCGGCGACTTTCTCACTTATTCTCGTTTCGTATTTACATAAATACTTATAAAGGTGCTATAATTTAACCCGGCTTTACGTGTCTCTGTGGTGTTTGTTTTTGGCTTCGATCCGTACTTACGGGGCAGGGGTGAGCGAAATTCGTATTTTTTTCTAGTGTGCCAACGGTATACAACGTGTTACAAAAGGTCTGCAGGGTGAAGCGTCAGTAAGATAACATTTCTGTAAAAAAACAACTTTTTTGTACAGTCGGCCACACGCTAGGATTTCGATTTAGTTTAGCCCGGTGCATTTTTATAGTTTTGAGTATTTGAGTAAAAACATTATGAAAATCAATTAAAACCAATCTTTCGCCACGTCACTTACATTTCGTTAATTTAAAAGTCAACGAAACGTCATACTGCAAAAGAAAATGATTGTTATCTCTTCCACCGAGTGCTATACCCTCTAAAACGAGTAATGATCTTTTGTAACACTTTGTAGGTATTTTAGGATCAGGTAGGCGTTCGTAGTAGGTAGGTTTGAACATTTCAGGCAGAAGTCATAAAGTAATAACAAGTCAACTGATCCCTCGACGTTATTATTTATTTTGAAGGTGTATTTTTGGGTAAAAACAAATCTGTTACTGATTTTCCGTTACCTATTTATTCATTTGTATTTCTGTAGGTTTTGAGTCCCTTGCGATGGTCGAAATATTCAGAAATATTCTGCATAAACGGACGCATCTTCTGATACCGTTAACTTGGAAGCTTTTTTTAGGCTCTAAGAGCCTGGCAGACCTGACTATTTTGATATAAATTTCAACCTAATACCTCAAAAGAAAAAGGTCTTGACAGACAGACAGACGGAAAACAGTTCCATTTTTCCTCTTGAGGTCCGGAACCCTAAAAAGAACCACCATTGCATCGTTAAAATATCTTCTCGACGAATCGCTTTTAGAGAATTTACAATGAAACAAAATGAAAGTGAATAAAGTTAGACTGTTCCCGGTCGTCGTCGGCGTCATAAGCAACTTTCCTTTTAAAACAGAAGTGTCATTAATATTGAACAAACACGACGACATGATGAGTGGAACCCGTCATCTCTTTTTAGCTTGGGTAGGGAATTGTTTGAGAGTCCGCTTGCAGAAATATTCCGTCAAAAATTATGCGCCCTAGGCCCGCCACATAAAGACGGAATTCCTGACGGAAATAAAACGAATCGGGATTCCGAACGCACTGCATTTTTTTTACACTTAAACTTTAAGCACTGCACATTTTGTATTTCGGTTAAACTTACTTGTTTTATGTCGGTGTAGCCGACTAGTTTCGGTTCTCATTCGGAGACCTTAATCATGGAGCTGAGACGGCCCCGGCCCTCGCGACGCGACGCTGTGGCTAGTGTCAGACTGCGTGTCACAATGTCAGCAAAGACTGCATACAAAGTTTATGGACCGCCACATACACAAGTTTTTTTCCGTCCGGAATTTTCGTAGATCAAGTATACGCAGTTTGCATTCTTCTCGTTTTTCCGTAAAAACGTAAAAACAAACAGGAACGACACAAACGATCATGACCTAATTTGTTTGGGCATTTCGGAACAGTTATTTAATTAAAACTTGAATTCTGTTTATTCAAATATTAATTAATGACACGTTGTAGGTACCTATGTTTTTACTTCGCGTTCTACCGAACCAACTTCAGACAAAGCAAGCGAAAACGTGAAAATCTTATTAACAAAAACCCTATAAAGTGTGGGGATTAATTTTTTAACACAAGGAGGGCAGAGAAAAAGGAACAGAAAACGGAGAAGCTAACAAAGTTACGAAGTTGGCGGGAGTGCGCGTCATGAACAAAATCTAAGTGGATTTTGTGAAAAGCGAGTGCGTCTTATAGAATGAAAATAAGCTTTCCGCTACTGCGTAATAGCGTTACAAACTTTATAGGTGACAACAATGATAAATAACTTCTATCTATTCGATCTATCCAGCCCAGACATAAAGCCCACTGCTGGGTATAGGCCTCCTCCTTTTCACGCCAACCCCCTCGGTCTAATGCCAATCTCGTCCATTGTCCTCCCGCTGTTTTGACAATGTCATCGATCCATCGAGCTTTTGGTCCACCCACCGTCAGTAAATAACATACTACAGAACATAAATATCAAATAGGAACTCTAGGTTTTTTAAAACAATAATTTGAAAACAGACTTTTGCTAAAAGTATCCACCGTCACCAGCCAAACTTTTTTTTTAGTTTGTCGTTGGAAACTGCTGCCATACGCCGCCATATCGTGGTTTGAAGCTCGATACACACACAAAATGTCTGAACCACTAGGGGTGGCATTAATAGTCGTTAGCTCAAGCTCGAGCTCAAGTAGGTGATCTCAGAAAAACAAACTTGAGACCTTAGCTAATGTCAATGTCAAACACAAGCTAGTGTACAGCTCAATGACATTCCAATACAAATGGACAAACTGTTACGTACAATAACCAAGTCGAAACATGGCACACGCTAATTTCACCCTATTATGCTTCGACTGACTTTTTGTTTCTACATTGCTGCTGACACTTCAAGCCCTCAAAATGTATTGTGTCACTAAGCGGAAATGTAAATCAATCACGCAGTTTGAAGCTACGTAAGTAGATTTTTGAAGTTTATTCGAATAAAGATAGCAGTGGAGTAGCAATAGCCTATTTTAGTTTTTTGTTATGGGGAAAAAAAAAACTGTTGCGGATATTATTTTAAACAGTTTATATTCAAAACTATGAAAAACTAGTTGACCCGGTGAACTTCGTATCACCTGAAATAGTTTGACTCTCCGCGTCAAAAATGGCGATTCCAATACAAAATGACCAATTTTTATTTCTTCCGTTTTTCAGCTAATCCTTTAACTTTTCCCATATTTCTTTGCTTTTAAACCTACCCTGAACTATGGTGAACTAAACAAAACAGTAAATATGCAAATCGGTCAAGCCGTTTCTTAGTTTTAGCGAGACTAATGCACGGCGATTCATTTTTATATATATAGATAGGCAGGTAAGTATAATTTGTAAATAGCTTTTTTCCTGAAACATGTCAACCCCTAAATGTGATTTCCAACAACTGTTGTTCTACGACTTTTCGAATAGCTCGATAGCTTCTAGCAAAATAACAACAGCGAAGTTTAAAAAACCAGGTGATACAAATCTACTTATTTATCCAGCCCATAAATAAAGGCCACTGCTGGGCATAGGCCTCTTCCTTTTAACCCCAACCCCCTCGGTCTAATGCCAATCTCGTCGATTATTGTCCTCCCGCTGTTTTGACAATGTCATCGAGCTTTCGGTCTACACACCGACCCTCGACCCATTCTAGGCCACCATTCCGTGACGCCCTAGTCCACCGTTGGTACTCCCGCCTAGCCAGATATCTTCGACTTTGGTCTTCTGCCGAATGAAGAGGTTGAAGTATTTGTGTATCAATGTGGCGGGGCCTGGGGTCTGCGTCTGTAACGCAACGGTGCCAAAAAGGGCTCCCAATTGACAGCATCAATTACGATTTATTCATGCTGTGTCGGTCCTTTTTTTGTTGTAAGTACAGGAAATATTATTCTGATTCTAATTCTAGAGGATTACTACGCTGGTTGTAGGAGAAAAACGAGGAAACCCCTGTTTTGTCCTTCTACTTATACTGGGTGGGATGCCATCGACACGCAATTGTGTTACAGACTTAAGCCCCTGATAGTTATATTATTTTAACTAAAGCCCATCATCTTACTCAGTAAATTGGCAGATCAACTGTCATGTTAGTGAAAATGCCTGCCCCTTTTCAACTGACTAAGGATAGACCAGAACTGTGCGAAAAATTGTTGTCCTTAGAATTTTTACTTTACAAAAGGAGTCTCCATTGTTTTCTTTTCTGACTATGTTCTTGAAGCATCATTTTGTCTATCTCTTTCTGACCCGCGGGAGAGAAAGAAACAGGAAAATTTGTTTACAATCAATGGTTTTTATTGAAAATTTAATAGTTTCCTCTTAATATTTGTACCTTTTCTCCTGTTATCATAAGTAAATAATATTAATTAACCGATGGTAGGTCACACCATCTTTATTTCGCATCATCAAAGTGTTATTTCGGCACTTTTTTGTACCACATTTTGGCATGTTGTCAGCTGCGTAGTCATCAAACGTCTAATGAAAATATTGTGCTTACACTGAATTTAAGCACAATGTTGCAGTTACCTTTTTCGAGCGCCTATGAGTTGTCCATTTGTATTAGAATGTCATTGGTACAGCTAGTGGATTTTGTTATCTGAGATCACCTACTTGAGCTCGAGATTAAGCTGACCCCTAGTGGTTCAGACATGTATATCAAGCTACAAACCTCGATATAGTGGGTTATGGCACCAGTTTCCAACGCCAAACTGTAAAAAAAAATTTTTTGATTTTGATCCAGTAGAGATGTTCAGGGGGCTATTTCTCGGCAGTCTCGGATTCGACACATCTCGAAGGAAAAATCTCATGTCATTTCGATGTCGACGCTCCCTAGCGTTCGAGACATTTCGAGCGAAAAAGACAAACATCTCGCAGAAATCTCGTGCCTTATGTCGAGGATGACTGCATGAGAATAGATGTGACATTTGCCGCAAAATTAGATTTTTCCTTAGAGATGTGTCGAATGCGAAATTCCCGAGGATTAGCCCGCTGATGTAGTATAGATGAGTAAGTGCTCAGTAGAAGCATGCGAGGTACAACTCATCTGGGGGGTTACCCTTGACGCTATTGCGATCAAATTGAAAAAGTTAAAAAATTAATTTCTCTTTGAATTCGCATCGTAATGCTTTGATTTTAAATACTTTGTAATGTTTATTCAAAGGTAAGGCTGTTTTATTCAATAAAAACACAAAATGCATCTTCATTTGTAAAATATTAAATTTTGTAAATTGCGCCATATTGCGGCCGTATTGGAAAAATGCGTCAAGGGTAGAGGGGCGGTTGGAGCAGGTGTCACGTAAAGCACCGTACGTACACAA
>CASGHI010000050.1:0-35311 GCA_949319315.1 Zelleria hepariella
ACACTAGCTTTTGCCCGCGACTTCGTCCGCGCTGACTAAGATTAACAGTTGCAGCTCTATTTTTCCCCCGCCATCGAAGTCAGTCAGGGGAAAAGCTACTTAGCAATTGATAGCTAGTGCCCACGACTTCATTCACGTGGATAAAAGAAAAAGGATAAAAGTTTGTGGTGATTTAGCAATTGTACCTATCATTTTTTACCACCTAGGTAGTATTAAATGTACTTATAACCGAACCCCAGCGCTATCAGACTTCGCTCCCGTGGACCATGCGTTGTTATCTGCTTCTTCCAAACTCAACGGAGTAAAGATGCAGATACCTACTGTTATCGGCATCTAACTGATTGAACGTGGATTACCTACATTTCAAGACAAAGTCGAATATTTCGACTCTTATTTCGAGTCCGCTAATCTGCTACTGGTTTCTGCAAACTTTCCGTCTGGGTTGTCTCTGTTTAGTTGGTCTCGCCTCAAGTCTTCGTGCCTTCGTTTCCTTGCACAGTTGTGTGAATGAATATATCAGCATTCAGCATTCGATGCAGTAGGTACGTCACAGGTCTCAACATCTGACTGGCATTCTATAAAACTGTAAAAGATCTCCAACAGAGCTAGTTAGCGTTACCTACTCGTATTACAGGCACGAAGTTTCTTAACAGAGAAAACTATATGAAAATTCGTGTAGTTTTTTTATATATTTTATTTTGCATCATGCTATATCAAAGACAACGATCATAATATCAGAAAAACTTATCCATATTATGTCCATCACATTGAATAGTTATTTTTTTTCTATGGGCTGCCCTTCTGAAACACCAAACGCGTCTTCTTAGCGTCTACGATACTATAGTCTGAAACAACGGTTTTAAATCGTCGGTCTTATTCTTCTTTCGTGTTGAAAGAGTCACACTTTGCCGTCCCAGAAACGCGCTAACTTGAGCGCGCTGGGGTCGCCTCCAGGAGATCCTATCAGCTGCACTGTGGAGCATCAGGACAGTTATGACGAAGCGACCTTGTCGGAACAGCTTAAGATCGGCACGAAACACCTCTTCTGGCTCTATTCCTCACATATCTTTCAAGCGGGCAACACCACCACGCAGGCGGTTCGGGGATTTTCACATGCTCCAATCTTCTCGTCAGTCTGAACTTCTGAAGTATGTGGAAAGCCTATCAGAGTTGTCAACAATGAATAGGCGACTATGATATTATGTAAAAAAAGTGCCCCTGTCTAGTCCTTCTAGGTACTCAATAGGTACTTAGTAGAAATAAAGCGGTCATGTTGCTCATGTTACACCATCACTGGCTGATTTTATGCGCTTTTGGTCGCTCAAGACTCTACAATGTTTTTCATACTTGCACATACACTCAGCGGCTTTTTTTGGTCAGAACATCGTATCTTTAGTTTTCTTCGAGGTCTGGTGCATCCTTATTCTTCCCTGAATAACCAGCAATCAGCAATGCACTGAAAGGACATTCCATCTCATCTGGCCAAGAGATCTCAGGACGGTCGTCGGACCTCAACTTTGAAAAGATCTTTGATAAACACTGCTGGATGAAAAGTTTTTAAATTAAGGATTTACTTATTGGCTCTTTCAGTTTGTAAGTAACTATCACTGAAACAATATTTTTTGCCTGTTTTTTATAATAACACAATGTTGATTTCTGCTGTATTGCTTTCTTGCTACCATTTTTGTGACAGTGACGGATGACAGCAATAATTAAAAACAACTTCTTCATTGTTGCTCATCGTTTGATTGTAATGCATAGTTGCGGACTTGCGGCACATTTCGGACTTTTTGGTAGATCAAAATTCACCGTTATTCAGTTTTCGATGGATTCAGGAAAGTAAATAGCTCAACGCTACGTAATGACAGAGGGTCTATGGTAAATGGTTTTGTCGTTCACTTTTATACAAATGGCCACTATACGATAATCTTTGTGTATTTGCTTTGCTCCTAAGCGCCAAAGCGTGATAATATGTAGCCTATATGTTATTCTGATGTCTCAACTATCTACATTCCAAATTTCATCCAAATCCATCCAGCGGTTTCAGCGTTATAAGGTAACAAACACACTCACTCACTCACAAACTTTCGCCTTTATAATATAAGTAGGAGTAGGATACATATATATATATATATATACAAGGTGTTACAAAAGTATATTTACAGGGTGTAACCTAGTGGTCAACAGGATGTCAAATCTGTAAAAAAAAGTTGAAATAAACTATTTTTATTTATAACATCAAAATTGAAAAAAAATCCCAACCTTTTTGTTTTTGGTATTAGATCAAATTTTAAAATATCATTGTGTGTGTAGGTGCATTTAAATAGCTTTGAGTTGTTAAAATATCGTGAAAATCAATGAGAACAATATAAAAAAAATACTTTCCTCCCGCCACAGCGTTCACATTTTATTAATTTAAAAATCAACGGAACGTCATAGAGCAAAAAAAATATTTAGGTTGTGATTCTCCATTTTTGAAGTCGGTTAAGAATTGTAGTATTGGATTTAAAAAGCAGGGATTACAAATTGAGTATAAGTACACCAAATGGCTGTAGGTACGTAGGTACGGTCGGCCACAGTCACAGATACCCCATGGCAGCTCTTAACGCGCGCGGCATAAGGGCGCCAATCGAACAAAAAGGGGTATCCTAGCGTGTGTACCACAGACATAAGGTAGGTACAGTAAGCAGCACGGTAGGTACAGCAACACGCTAGTTAAAGATTATACTTGGTACCAGCTTGGTACCTAATATTGCCCCAGAATTTCCATTATAATTATTTAGACATTTTTTTGGTAGGTACTTGTACTGGTAATGAGAGAAAAAGCGACAATTGTAGAGAGGGATGGAAGAGAAAGATACAGTCAGGGTTAGAAAGAGTGAGGGAGAGCCTGAGACAGAGAAAACGAGAGAAAAATCCTCTCGGCCTCTGTACTAGTCTAATAATAAGTTAATTTGGTCTCTATCTTCTTTACTCCTGAAAAGGAAGAATTTGGTCATGTACATATTACTTATTTTAACAACTAAATGTGAACCCAAATTCAAACGCAATAAATATATATTTCATTTACTTATTTATATTGACAACGGTCTGATAAAAGAGTTAGGAGCTTGGACCTAAGGAGCAGTAACAAAAAAAAAGTCTAGGTGCCGGTTTCTGAATTGAGAAATTCGCTAAGCAAATGGGTAAGTATCTGCCTGTCTCTGTAGATTTCTCACAAAAGAGCGTGACAGAACGATAGTTAAGAATTTGCTTAGCAAAATTCTCAATTCAGAAAGCGGGCCTAGGCCTAACAATTTTTCTTTAGTCATTAGTTAGGAGACTCAAGAGTTATGCATCCAATACACGCGTTATTTATTTATCACGAGTATATCTTGCAGACGTACTCAGCGGACTACATGATCCCGGACTCGGCCAGTACCGCCACTGCTCTGCTGAACGGCGTGAAGACCAACTCGTACACTGTCGGCGTGGACGCCACGGTGCAGCAGGGTGACTGCGTCAGATCTCTCAATGGGAGCGCCAGGCTCGAGTCTCTGGCCACGCTGGCGCAGAGGGCTGGCAAGGCCACAGGTGAGCGTGTTTGTCCCATCTACCTGGAATCTTCCATTCCGATCAACTGAACCGACTAAATAGGTAGTTATGCAGAATGAAACTCAATGCCTACTATCACTCTGCCAGCCTAGAATCATTCTCGAGACCGCTCATGATTAAGAAAATTTGGAAACTAAAATTATTTAATTTTGAGATGAAAAGCGTTTATCTTTTTCACGACACGTTCACTGGTAGGTTGGGCCAAACCAAGATTGCAAAACATAATAAAATTCACCAGCATATCAGTTTATTGCGGCGGGCGTAAGAAGCCACAGCTCTTCCTCTCTGCAAAGTGCAACCCTAACCAAACCTCTTGCTCTTGACTTGCCACCACGAATAAACAGTTTTTAAAGGTTGACAAATTTCTTCTCTAACCCTCAGGTTTCGTGACCACGATGCGCGTGACGCACGCGACGCCTGCGCCGCTGTACGCGCACGCCGCTGAACGCAACTGGGAGTGCGAGGCCAACATGCCGGCTACGGCCAGCCCTTGCAAGGACATCGCTCGCCAGCTCTTCGAAGACGAGCCTGGCAGGAATCTTAACGTAAGAAGATGACAAGGACTTTCTAAATTAGCATTTTATCTTGGACGGATGTTACATATTATAACCAAAGCCACGCCAAAACACCTGCATGAACTGATCCGAACTGACCTGCATGAAGTGATAGAACTCAATGGAGAACTCTAGGTACTCTCCGCCACCTTCAAGTGATGGTCATGATATTGGGGGAAGTCGTTTCCGAATTAGTACCTATGCCATTATCTTATAATCAGGGGTTACCCTCAGGCAATGATTTGACCAAAAAATCCTTCTAGCTAGACCATGACGAAAGAAGCCCAAAAAAAGGCAATGACCAAATAAGTTCTTTAATCACTGCCCTCAGTAAACAATGTGTTCTGGATTAGTGAACGTTTATGAATATTTTCTACGTGATGGTACACACGACAGCACGTAGACGCTTACACGCTAGCACTCTACTCGGTTACGTTACGGGCGACTTTACAACAAAAGTGTACAGTCTGACGTGCATATACCTGTCGTCATCGTCAGGTATATGCGTCGTGTGTATATACCTGACGATGATTCATCATCAAAGTCAAAATAAAAAAATCACCTTTCACCTTTAGAGTTGTAATAGTGTAGGTACTTATTTCTTTTTCTTCTTGCTTGTAGCCCCAAACCCAAACTAATAACGAGAATCCGAACGTTCCAACTAGTAGCACACACATCTAACCTACTACCATTCCAGGTGATCCTGGGGGGTGGTAGACAAGGTTTGATGAGCAATCCTCCAGAGACTCCCCTGGACCCGCTGAACTTCTGGGGCTGTATTCGCCAAGACGGAAGGAACCTATTCGACCTGTACAGGCAAGACAAGGAGATGAGAGGTCTCAGATACAGCGTGGTCGGTAACAATGGAGAGTTAGCGGCAATGGACCCGAGTGCAACGGACTACCTTTTGGGTGAGACTTCCCATTGAAACTTCGACAGTTCTTATCGCAGTATAACTATCGATGTGGCTACTTTGGCCCGCATTGTTGCGACTCGGAAGAGTGATATTGAGTTGCTTGCTAGTGTTGAAGCATTCAGCGAGATTTTGAGTGTTTAAATCGGCGTTACAATCAGCATTGAACGCAATTTTCTTGATAAAAATCACTCTAAAGCTGCGTTTTCACAGTACGCTTGGACCGAGTGACAACCTAAGATGCTACTTGGATCGTGACATTAAAGTGCGCTAGGATGAAAACATCCCAGAAGTATCTTACTTGTAAATTATTCGTCCATCGATTAAAGAAAATAAATACATTAGATCTACTACTTATTTTGCAGGTATCTTTGCAAACGGTCACGTGGATCTCGAGCACCAGAGGGACCCAGGCCCCGAGGGGATGCCTTCAATCTCAGACATGGTCAGGGCAGCCATCGGAGTCCTGCAGAACAACCAGAACGGTTTCTTCTTGATGGTTAGTAAGCATGATCAGGAGGTGTACTATTAAAAAAAACTGCATTGTCATGAACCTTTAAAACCGCTTTATTTACTTTAAAGATTATAAGATTACATTAGGTAACTGTAGTGTTATACGTAATATTATGTTGCTCCACAAAAAGTTACTGCGGAGTGGATGCACCATTAGTTGTGAGGCCCATGTTATTTGCAGAGACCTCCATTAAGAAAACCTACTGTTATTCGAACTGTGCCCACTTTATGAGTTTTTCCCCTTTTGAGTTTGCCCCTATCTTGACTTATAGACCTTTTATTTGACGGTTGGTTTGAAAGAAGATAAGTATGTGCGCTAATGTGCTTGTCCATCACCTTAAGCTAAGAAGGAAATGTGAAGGAAAACATCGTGAGGAAACTTGAGAGTTTGAGGCATAATACCTACCTTCAGCGCGAGAATCGCCAAACCGCAATGGGCACTCGTGGTGATTAAGTCCAAGCTCCCTCTCTCTTAGTGGGACAAGTAGGGACTTGTTCAGGTTACATTTAACTAAACAAAGGCCTCTTTTCAAGGTTGAAGGCGGTAACATCGACATGACCCACCACCGCGGCCAGGCCAGGAAGGCCATCAACGAGGCATCAGCTCTAGACGACGCCATCAGGCTGGCGCTTGAAATGACTGATGAAGAAGACACCTTGGTGATCGTCACAAGCGACCACTCACACAGCTTAGCCATCAACGGCTACGCGAAGAGGGGCGTGGACATTTTCGGTAACGTTTCAATGCCACCCCATGTCACTCGATACCCCATGGTAGCTCTTACCCTTCCGCGCGCGACATAAGGGCGGCAATCGAACAAAAAGGAGTATCCTAACGTGTGGCTGACTGTACCTAACTATCTATCTACGAGTATAACAATCGTTAATCCATGTCAGAGGCTCTTTAAGCGGCCTAAAAAACTCTGACACCAGGGGTGGCCAGGCCACTACCTATAACGATCACTTACCTATCCATCTATACAACGTGTTACAAAACATCCTAACTCTTTTTACAGGGTGTAACCTACTGGTCAATAGGATGTCAATTCTGTAAAAAAAAGTTGAAAAAACAATTTTTATTTTATAACCTCAAAATTGAAAATTTTTCATAACTTTTTTGTTTTTGGTATTAGCTCAAATTTAAAAATATTTTTGTGGGTGTAGGTGCATTTGCATAGCTTTGAGTTGTTAAAACATTGTGAAAGTCAATGAAAACAATATTAAAAAAATACTTTTCTCCCGCCACAGCGTTCACATTTTATTAATTTAAAAATCAACGGAACGTCATAGAGCAGTGGTTCTTAACCTTTTTTGGACCACGGACCACTTTGATATTTTTTTTCTTAGTGCGGACCACCAGATCCAAGGTACATCGTGTTTCCCATGAAATTGTTTCACCTGACCTAAAGTATAATGTATGTAAGTAAGTTGAATACAGGAAATTAATATGAGTCGGTTTTGGAACAATGGAACATAGACGCGAAAATTCACCAATTTTTGCAAAAAATATTATGGAGGTTTAATTAGTATGCGATAGCAATGCGCGCGCAGCGCGCCCGAAAATTCACCGATTTTACCCTTTTTAAGCCGCAAGATGGCCAGATAATTCCGTCAATATCGTCAAGATTTCATTTGTTTGTAAAAGCGCGCGCAGCGCGCCCGAAAATTTTACGATTTATCTCTTAAAAATCAAGTTTTCCTTAGCACGTGTAATAGGTGCGTGATAAATGCGCGTGCAGCGCGCCCGAAAATTTGCAGTTTTTTCCCTTTTTAATTATATGATGAAGATTTATTTAGCTATTATTTGAACAAACGCACCCAGCGCGGCTGAAAATTTACTTATTTAAGTCTTACATTTCATAATGGGGAATTTCTTTGTTTTGAATAGAAGACACGCGCGTAGCGCATTTGAAAATTCGCCGATTTTAACCTAAATATAGTCTACGTGCGGTTTGACATGGGCTAACGACATTATACTATGAGTGAGCACGCGCGATCTGCAGTCACGCGGATCTTTGGAGGTTAAAAATATTTTTCAATAGGGAGTAAGAGCGCGTGCCAGCGCGCACGAAAATTTCAGTTATTTTATTCATTGGGAACTTATTCAAACATGACTTTCAAAATCAACATTAAAATTTATTGACAACTATCGGTATGTGCGCTGGACTGCAGGACCCTCCCGCGGACCACTAGAGAGGCCCTCGCGGACCACCAGTGGTCCGCGGACCATAGGTTAAGAACCACTGTCATAGAGCAAAAAAAATATTTAGGTTGTGATCCCTATCACCGGGTGCTATTACCCTGTAAAAAGAGTTAGCATCTTTTGTAACACCTTGTATATTATGTAAGTATCAAATTGTTTCTTCAATGACACTTTTAGCCTCCTAACGCCCAGGATTTTTTCGCCCAAGTAGTGCTAGACGCCCAAAGCACTTTTAAAAGGTTCGCATGGCAGACGCCCAGAGATGTCGACATTCGAAAATGTACTTAAAACTGATCATACAAACGTGGGATTTTTTTGGGTGGATAAAGGATGTGTAAAGACGGTTTTACGCTAGGAAAAAAGCCGAAATTAAACAACCTTTTAAAATGCATCTGGGCCGCAATCACTAGTGGAAATGAGTTTTGTATTTTCGTCAATATTAAAGTTATTTGAGTGTATGTACTGAAGAACGGTTAGTTTTCTCAAAACTATGAGGTAAAAATTCACAGAAAACAAAAAATAATATTTTTTGTATTTTTTTCATCAAATATTTTTTTCAAATCTGCTCATCAACCAAATAAATGGTAATATTTGTCTAATTTTTAAGTAAAATTGGCATTAAATACAATTTAATGTATAGCTGAATATCTAACCTTTAGGGTGATAGTAAATAGCACTTGAATAAATAAATTAATGATAACAATATTTTAAATTTTTGTTAGAGAGGGGCTCAAACAGCTCTTGTTGTGATAGAAGCCCGCAAGATTTTTAAAAGTATAGCAATGTTACGTAGCGCATATTTATTTTTTTTATTCGTGAATCAGTCATAACTTCCTAACGCCCAGGATTTTTTCGCCCAAGTAGTGCTAGACGCCCAAAGCACTTTTAAAAGGTTCACATGGCAGACGCCCAGAGATGTCGACATTCGAAAATGTACTTAAAACTGATCATACAAACGGGGGATTTTTTTGGGTGGATAAAGGATGTGTAAAGACGGTTTTACGCTAGGAAAAAAGCCGAAATATAACAACCTTTTAAAATGCATCTGGGCCGCAATCTCTAGTGGAAATGAGTTTTGTATTTTCGTAAATTTTTAAGTTATTTGAGTGTATGTACTGAAGAACGGTTGGTTTTCACGAAACTATGAGGTAAAAATTCACAGAAAACACAAAATAATAAATTTTGTATTTTTTTCATCGAAATATTTTTTTCAAATCTGCCCATCAACCAAATAAATGGTAATATTTGTCTAATTTTTAAGTAAAATTGGCATTAAATACTTTTTAATGTATAGCTGAATAACTAACCTTTAGGGTGATAGTAAATAGCACTTGAATAAATAAATTAATGATAACAATATTTTCAATTTTTGTTAGAGAGGGGCTCAAACAGCTCTTATTGTGATAGAAGCCCGCAAGATTTTTAAAAGTATAGCAATGTTACGTAGCGCATATTATTTTTTTTTATCCGTGAATCAGTCATAATTCAAGGATAATTCAATTTATTATAATATAACGGTAACCTAATGGTTGTTTCTAGAAATAAGCAAATTATTGATACTTTGTAGCAACATATATTTTATAATATTACAACTATTTACGACCCATAAGCCTTTTAAAATCTAAGCAAATGTAGGAACCCATAAGGCTTTTAAAATCTAGGGTAATGTTGAAACCCAGATACCTTTCAAAAGGTCTTCTTAATTTAAGAAGCTATATAAAAAAAACTATTGGGATTTAGTCGAAAATCTAAACGTTTTATGAAAACATACTTCATTGGTACCACTTTCAATACAAAAAAATCAAACAATATAGCAAAGATGGCAAAGAAAAACTATGAATAAATATTCATGTTTACGGCATGCCTCCACCTTCAGTCTCGTTTCGTCGAAAATGACAGATGAAATTTGATTCTGTTGGCACCGCTGACTGTCCATCGATAATACAGACATTACCGGAAACGTTCGAAAACCAATATCTATCATTCCACATGAAATTTGATACTTTATGGGCAATTGAAAATGAGGGCTTTTTAAAAGGCCCCCGGGCGTCTGGCGGATGAAATCGAACTGAGCGCTGGGCGGCTACCACTAACTTGTAGAAGGATTTTTTTTATGCCTTTGGGCGCTAGGAGGATAATTCAAGGATAATTCAATTTATCATATTATAACGGTAACCTAATGGTTGTTTCTAGAAATAAGCAAATTATTGATGCTTCGTAGCAACATATATTTTATAATATTACAACTATTTACGACCCATAAGCCTTTTAAAATCTAAGCAAATGTAGGAACCCATAAGGCTTTTAAAATCTAGGGTAATGTCGAAACCCAGATACCTTCCAAAAGGTCTTCTTAATTTAAGAAGCTATATAAAAAAAACTATTGGGATTTAGTCGAAAATCTAAACGTTTTATGAAAACATACTTCATCGGTACCACTTTAAATACTATAAAATCAAACAATATAGCAAAGATGGCAAAGAAAAACTATGAATAAATATTCATGTTTACGGCATGCCTCCACCTTCAGTCTCATTTCGTCAAAAATGACAGATGAAATTTGATTCTGTTGGCACCGCTGACCGTCCATCGACAATACGAACATTACCGGAAACGTTCGAAAACCAATATCTATCATTCCACATGAAATTTGATACTTTATGGGCAATTGAAAATGAGGGCTTTTTAAAAGGCCCCCGGGCGTCTGGCGGATGAAATCGAACTGAGCGCTGGGCGGCTACCACTAACTTGTAGAAGGATTTTTTTTATGCCTTTGGGCGCTAGGAGGTTAGACATCATCAGCTCATAATTTACATTCAAATTCATAAACCTACTCTTTGAATGTCAGTCAAAGTTTCGTGGATATTTATGATGTTTTCTTTACCAACTAACCTTGTTCATATTAACCTTCCAACGTTGATGTCTTTGAGTGACACCATGTTCTAAAGGCTGATTGGGTGGCCTAAAACCTTAAAACCCAGAGCTAGGCCTCCGGCCTCAACCGATGATGTAGTGAACGACTACCTACCTACCCACTTGAAAATAATGAAACCCTCCACTCCAGGAACAATCGAGAACGAAGACCCGACTGGCGAGCCCTACACCATCCTGACGTACGGCACCGGAGGTCCAGGGTCGTCCCAGGTTTACGTGACCACGGACGCACAGGGTCAGCCCATCGTGGCCCGGCGGGACCCCAACCTGGACCAGACTGATGAGTTCGAGTACGAACAGCAGACCACGGCTGAGGCCGTCGAGGTCTACCATGGAGGCGGCGATGTTGGCGTCTATGCTAGAGGTGAGAACTTGTTAAATGTATGTTCTTCTTTTTCTTTGCGTGCCGTTTCCTATAGGAGGTTAGCGATCAATCAGTTTGGCTGGCATTCTGGCCACAAAACCTGCACGAATGGTTCCAGCAAAGTACCGGCTCATTGTTTCGTTTGGCACCTTCGAAGGACGAGATAGCCTAAACGATCGCCAACCGATGATATCTTACGCTTTTAAATCTATTTAGATGGAGCTCTACCTTCCACAACTTGGCACTGATCATCGAGTATAAGACATTAGGTTATTCGTGTTTCGCTCTCACATCGCGTCCATATTTAAATCTATTTAGATGGAGCTCTACCTTCCACAACTTGGCACTGATCATCGAGTATAAGACATTAGGTTATTCGTGTTTCGCTCTCACATCGCGTCCATATTATGTTGTGTTGTGTTGTGATGTTTTTCAGGAGTGACCAGACTCCAAGACTTTTAGCCTGTTGCTGTGGTCTCACTATACCGTCTACTTTACTTATTTATCTCTTCATCTCCTTTATTGAAGGTGAAGTGATCTTACTCTGCCATAAGCACTCTTCTTTGTCCGTTATTTCTCCATTATTGGAGGAAGGTACGCAGTCAGCTCTTCAAACTTTGTTCTCTTTTTCTCATCCAAGACTTTGTTTTTCCCTTAGCACATCGGAGCAAAGTCCTTTCTTTTTCCTAAGGTGCCTCTTCAATTCAGCGAAGGTTGACGGTCAACTCCGCGTATTTTTCTTTGTTAGGTACTCGCTAGTCCTTTAACCGTGTACTTAATATTGTTTTTAGGACCCCAAAGCCACCTGTTCCACAACGTCCACGAGCAGCACTATGTGTACCACGTGATCTCGCACGCCGCCCGGCTGTTCAGAGACTTCTGAGCCTCCAGCTGGAGGAAAACACAATGTAACCAGGCTGTGAACTACCTTATATTATAGGTACTTAACCTACATGCTGTAACTACACAGACTTAAAATCTATGTGTAACTCTCTCTCGTTATTGTTATTAAAGTATACCTATTCAATAATTGTCTCTTTTTAATTTTGTTAGTACCTACCTAGTTTGTAGTAGACTAGACAAACCTCCGATAGGAGAAGGCACGCGAAGAAGAAGTACTAATTTATTAACCTTGTAATACTAAACAACTTAAAAAAGTGCCGGTTTTAACAAAATTGCCCCTTATTTTTGTTATTTAACTGATGTTTCATATCTTAATTTTTTGTTTGGCCTTTGTAAACATTACGCTCATTTTGGGCAGTCGGGTAAAAAACAATTAACAGCCCCAATTACGTAATTTACGTGAAACAGGGATATATACAGGGTGTTAAAAGACCGCCAACAAAGCGGGAAACCACGCATTGTCCTCATCATACTGAACATTTTTGCCCAAGGAACTATACCTGGGAAATCAACGGTTTCCGAGATAATGAGGTTTAAAGTCGAACTTTTCAAACTTTTTTTATTTCCGAAATTTGCTTAGTAACGAATACTTAACATTTCTTTTCAAGAAGCCATATCAAAATTTTGAATATTTCTTGCATAAAACGACGTTAAAATTGCAACCCGCAATGTATTCTAAACATCGGCACGTCGAGCGTAAGTAACACAACTTTATGTCAACGCTTGTGCAGTATGACTTCTCTGCGTTAGACTTCCATTGCGTGATAAAATATTTTCCAAAATTACTATAACCTAAAAAACCAAAATCATTTCCCGGCAATAATTTATCGAAAAAGTACTTTGTTTTGGTGTCTAGTATGCGTACCTTTCGGGTCTGTCGGCGGTCTTTTAACACCCTGTATACATACCTACTTATCACAAAAAAAAACCGAATTGATTATTGATAATACACAAACTCTTCAAGATGCACATCGGCCTTCAGGACGTTCTGCTCCAGAGTATACGGACCATCTGGAATAAAAAAAATCGGTCAAGTGGTTGCCGAGGTAATATGGGTTTGTAAAACATCGCGAGTTCACAGTTCGAGGCGAACTACTTACTAGTACCTGACTAGGGTGACATAGGTTTACCAACTCCTCTACTACTTATTTATGCACGATTCAACATTGTACCTACCTTATGTATCCACAAAGCCCTGATAGGTCAATCTTTAAAAAGAAAACAGGAATTAATTTCCAGAAAGCTGGATATCATTTTAATACCTTCATTTGGTCCTAAATGCGTGTAATCTGAGTTTGCACGGTCCCAGGAGGTGATCTCGACTTTTGGGGGCCAAAAAACCGCGAAAGGGTCTAGCAGGCTAAGGGAACAAGATTGGCCCACAAGATTGGCTAAGGGAACAAGATTGTGGGCCAATCTTGTTCCCTTAGCCTGCTAGACCCTTTCGCGGTTTTTTGGCCCCCAAAAGTCGAGATCACCTCCTGGGACCGTGCAAACTCAGATTACACGCATTTAGGACCAAATGAAGGTATTAAAATGATATCCAGCTTTCTGGAAATGAATTCCTCAAAACGCATTTTTTTAATCTAATTTGATTCGCCTATGAGGGAAAATTCCCGGAAATGTAAACTTTTAACCCCCGAAGGGAACCTCAAATAAAACGCACAAAATATACCAAAATAAGTAAACATACTTAAGGCGGACTTGCGTCACTCAGGGTTAGCAAACTAACTCTGAGTTAACTTGACATTTCCATACAAATTTTGATGTTAACTCGGAGTTAACTGGCTAACCCTGGTTGACGCAAGTGGACGTTAGGCTATAAATATGTACAGCTATTTCCTGCGACTTTGTCTGCGTTGATATCCAAAACGAAAAAAAAATAAGGCTGCGGGGACGAAGTCGCAGGCAAAAGCTAATCTCAATCTCAAATAAAAGGTACAATACGTGCCACGAAAGAAGAGACTTGAGACACCACGTGGTTTGACATGGGCAGTGACGATTTATAGTATCTTTAGCGATATTAGTCTGATCGCGGGAAGGGACCGGGCTTCATGGGGGCGGCGGAAAGAGGTGCGGGAGGCGCGGTCTAGTCTCTGCTTTCGTGACGCGTAGGTATTGTACAAAACTGACCAACGTTAAACCACCGGGTGCGAGGATAGCCAGTCTCTTCCCTGGAAAACGTGATAGCTTCCCTGGTGGCGAACCCGACACAGATCGCCAGGCAAATGGGACACTCCGAAATGGCTGCAAAATAACGATATTTTTTTATGAATGGCGATGTAACTAGACTCGACAAAGTAAGAAACAAAAACTTTAGAGACAGTTTCAAAGTGGCATAACAGTGGTACGCCATGTCATTAGGAGAGACGACGACCATGTTGTTAAACGCGCACTAGAAATCCCTGATATCCGGAGAGACAGAGGACGTCCACTAGCCATCTGGTGGTCTACGGTCACAAAGGAGCGAGCCCAACTGAGCAGAACGACAACTCAGGATACAAAAACCAAGAGCAAGTGAACGAGGAGCCCAAATAGATAGATAGATAGAATATTCTTTATTGTACACAAAAACTAAAATTATTTTCGGAGAATGGGATGAGGCAAGGATGAGGCAAATATTTACAAAGAGGAAGATCCTCTGTAGGTATTGATGAGTTGAGTTAAGTATAAAGTACTCACATTTAGCACCCAACGTTCCAAGTGGGTTGTACGAGTTCCTTCGGAGCTGGACTCTGAAGTCTATGGGGATATCCTTGGCCAGGGGTACTTGGTAGTACCAGGTGCGGTCTGTGAGGAGCTCCCCGGTCTTGCTGTCAAAGATTAAGTGCTCACTAGTCCAGTACCCCATTCCCATTATAAAGGCTCCCTCAACCTAGGACAGAGAGGCCTGTTTTGAATATGATGTATTTGGATAAGTACGTAGGTAGTTACAATTTTCACATACCTACCTACGTACCAATGCTACCGTTTCAGATTGGTATGTGGAAATTAGAACGATCCAAAACGCTTATTGTACAAAACTTACCAACGTTAAACCACTGGGTGCCAGGACGAGGGTAGCTAATCTCTTCCCTGGAAACCGCGATATGGCGAACCCGACACAGATCGCCAGGCAAGTGGGACACTCAACTCACCCACTTGCCTGGCGGAAAAAAACTTAAATCTGTGCATCTCACATTAAGGCGCTGGGCATAGTGAATTAGCCCGCGCGCAAAGAATAATGCACAAAATCGATTCCTGTATCAAATACACTAAAAAAATCGAAAATGTTCACATATCAAACCCTAGAATTAGTTGAGACCTATCTAACACAGCCAGTTTCATGTTGATATCCATAACAGATTGCAAGATATTTTGCTTGAAAAAAAGTGCGCCGCCTATTTTTTTTCAAGCAAAATATCTTCAAAACGTTTATGAATGTCAACACGAAACTGGCTGTTTTAGATAGGTCTCAAGTAATTCTAGGGTTTGATATGTGAACATTTTAATTTTTTTTAGTGTATTTGATACAGGAATCGATTTTGTGAATTTTTCGTTGTGCGCGGGCGATTCACTATGCATGTGTGTGCGTGAAGGTGCTACTGGACGCTGTATATCAGCTCATTACGTAGATGCAGACTGCAGAGGCCTATGTTTACAAACTGGGATGATAGTGCTGCTTTTGATTTTACCAGCACTTAACATAATATTTTAATTGTGTACCTATTGTATGTATCACACTACCTACAATCTGGAATACGACGAGTAAGAAATCCGACTTCGTACCTGTCCAAGATCTAATTCCGGATTCAGACTAGCTCCAGCATCTTGAACGATATCCACCCTACGAACTACAGTCTCTCCGGTTAAAATATCCAGTTCCACTTCAGCCAGCGCCCCTCCGGCTACTCTGTATGGATTTGACTCATTCGCAGTCGCATGGTAACTAATTTGAAGATTAATTCCCCTCAAAAACGCTGCTGCTATTAAAGACTCCCACGACGGGTTTCCAAGTTCCTCTCTCAAAGTTGAAAGACGATCCAAAAGCAACTGGCAACACTTGACAGCTCCAAATGTGACCGCCTCTGTTGCGCTACTGCCTGCTGTCGATATGGTATTGGGGTTCGAGATGACATCGATGGCTTTTGTTTTCACCTTCTCCATTGGAATGCCGAGTGTGAAAGCGACCACCTGGATTATTTTAGTATTGATCCCTTGTCCTGTTTCTGTGGCGCCATGTTTGATGACAACCGTTGCGTCACCGTGGTAGACCGATAGGAGCACTTGGTAGTCGTCGAAGGCCGGTTTCGACCAGTTCATCAAAGCTATTCGTAGGCCTCGTTTCTTCCATCGGTTCTCTTTGTTGAACCTTTCGACTTCCAGTCTGCGGCTGTGGTAGTCTCCGTCTCTCACTAGAGTATTTACGATTTCGATGACGGCAGCGTCGTCGTTCTTGAGGTTCATCAGGCGGACCTCTAAGGGGTCTTTGGCGATTTCGTACGATATCTGCTCCATTAGGTATTCTGTCATTGTGACCGCCTCGAAAGTACCTGAAAAGTGAATTTGTGTAGGTTACGCTTACCTAAGGTGGATAGATAGAATATTCTTTATTTTACACCAAAAGGAATAATTTACAGATAATTTTCTTAAAACTTATTAGTATACAATCAAATGGGCGTTTTTATTGCTAAACGCAATCTCTACCATAAAACCTTTGGATGGAGATCGGGGTGTTTAAAACAAAATCTTTTACTACCTGGCAACACCCCGGTTTTCCTTCGCTCCTCTAATGGCGGTCTAATATCGATATGTGCGTGTCTTGCCTTTTTTTTATATAAAGTTAATAATCAACGAGTGATAAACCGCCAAAACTATATCCGCCTTACCTGGGGACCTACACCAGCTATTCGAAGCGGTATCGGTGACCACATTGTAAATCTCTGAGGTCCATCTTCTACTGTCGTAGCAGTTCCTGATAGCTGGTCCGGTGAGGGAGAATAAGACCTCCGATACCACGTAGCCGTTGTCTTCATAAAGCCAGTTATTTAGGTACTGGATCTCACCTTCTTTGTTGATCCCAACCTGGGAAAAAGACGCTTGTATTAGAGAAAGGTAGTGTAAAAACAGGGGGTGTCACCCTTCGCACAAGTGAATGGCAGGGGCTCGCTAAGTCTGCTAAATTAAAGAACTTTAATAGATTGGCTATGAAAAATAGTTGTGATCGTATAGTTTTGATAATAATAGGACCTTACGTTGTGTTTAAAATGTGTAAGTAAATGGGTAAAGTCAATAAATTAAGAAGTTAGATAATAAACGCGGAAAGGGTCAATAATCTGAAAGGTTACATAATAAACACGGATCTGAGACGATATCCTTAGCATCCCTTAAATTTAAAGTATGGGTGTCGGATCATTGCTCTTCAGGAAGGGGAGTCTGAAACAGTGCCTAGGACTTGCGACCCAGGTTGTTGTTTACAGAGCCTTGGTACGATACGCATCAACGCTCACCATCACTGCCTCGGACTTCTCTCCCTTGTAGTCTTATTCGGCAAGATTGCTAATAATGTACTAATAATGGACACATGCTACTTAGCTTTAGACCTTGGCTGGAACCCCCTGCTCTCGAACCAATGCAGGAGCTCCCATGTCCATCTGTAGTTCCGCGCTGGTACGTAGAGGTGAAGCCGCAAAATATTGTTCATTTCAATAAGGTCTATTTTTAAGTGAATAAACCGGTTTTGACAGTTCACGACTGTGCGCACCTCCAGGTCCCAGGTCACCTCTAGCTCTTGTTGCTGACGTATTTATATCATGTCATCATGTCATGTCATCATCATGATGTCTTTCCCGCTCTATAGCTATAAACGAATACGAGAGAGCAACGCGAGCTCTCGAGTTTAATCTCGCCTGCCTGGTTATCTTATTACAAAACTGCGACAGATCTCGCTTGGCCAGAAATGCTCATATTTTGCAGAAAAAGGCCGATTTTGCGTTGAAGCATCCTTGGGCAGGACACTTGGCTAGACGCACTGATTGCGGAAATACGAAGTCAATTGCTAAATGGCGACCTCGAGATGGGAAGAAATCGGTTGGCAGTCGACTAGCCCGATGGTTCGTCGACATAGCGCAAGTACCCAGAAATCAGTGGTTGCTTCTGGCACGAGATCGTCAGAGATGGCGTGAGCATCCCGTGAAACTAGGGTGTCACCTCAAAATCCCTGGTGCACGGGAATCGTTTCCCCACGATCCTCATGTTGGCCTGGATACTCAGTACGATGCGGCAGGGACGGTTCAGCAGATAAGTGACTAGGGCACAGGCTGCGGTGGCCTGTATACTCCGAGTCACCCGGCTGCCGAAGCCGCCTCCTGTTCGGGTCACTACCATGTCGATTCTGGGGAAAGAGAGATAGATGGAGATAGAGAACTCTTTTTTGCACAACAGAAAGGATATTGGCGGTCTTAAAAGCGATCTCTTCCAGACAACCTTGATACGAGACGAGAGAGAAGAGGTCTTGCTGATTTGGTCCAATTAATGGACGGTTGCCTTCAAATAGAGGGATCAAAACGTCTCGTGCGTTTCCTCTGTGACTTGAAATAGTTTTGCTGTCGGTTGCAAGGCTAAGAACGTGACACCTCTAAAATAAGTGGCAGGATGATGAAACTGAACTCCAATCCTGACCTGTTCTGATTCAGCTTCAGAACCTGCGACACGGCCACGTGGGTGGCATCCAGCCATTGTGTGGAAGGGAATACGTCCACCCCCTCCTCACCAGGCACGGTCACCGTCGAGATCGATTCTATGGTGTAGAAATACTGGCTGAATATGCTCGTGGAGTTCCTTATGACCTTCGTCACATCTGCACCTAAAAACAAAGGAATATTATGAAACCGGTACCGAGGTTTTAATAATATTATACACGTAATGAACAAGAGAAAGAAAAACAATGTTTCAGGAATATCAAACATATCGCACCCCCCGGCGAATAAACCCGTAATATCAAAAACGTAATTGTTCAGGAAAAAATAAAAACTGTTTTTTCGTCACAACTCACTAAGTACCTATGGTAGAAAAGTCATTTAGGTATCAATTTACAGGTAATTTTTTTGCTCACTACATACTGAAAAATTATTAATCTATAGATAACACTACGGCAGTTATTAAACAAAATGTATGATACCAATATTAAAATCCTGTTTTATTACTGCAAAGTGATATTACGGTTTTATTCGTTGTAAAATCGAAACCAAACATTTACAGCATCATAGTATTATAGGAATATTCGTTGATATTTTGCATAGATACTCTTTTCGGTAAGAGCACATTATGGCTTTATTCTCGGCATATGTAAAGTGACTCGGTTAGATAATGGCTCATTATCTTTTTATTCTGGTACACATTTCTAAGAATATGAAATGTAAGTGTACATTTCAATTTTTTATATACATTTTAATTTTCCATAAGTGCCCCTTGTAGCAATGACTTGTATAAAATAAGTAGGTAAAGGAGTCCAGGAATTTTTTAATACCTACCCAAAGTAGTTAACGAAACAAATCGTATTAAAAATCGACGGTATAATGGAAGAAAAACACAATGAAATTAAAAACTTCCAAAATCAAAGGCAAAAAAGTTTGCAAAAAGTGAATTTTTCAACTTTTTATGCCTTTGTTTTTGGAAGTGTTTGAATCATTAAATAACAATTTAATTCGAAACTTCTTCTTATTCTGGTGCCTCTCCACTATTGGAGGTTGGCAGTCGGCTGTTCATTATGTCATTCTGACCTTAGCTAGATTAAAGACATCTTATATGGTGACCACTCCTGATCATTCTTTGATGTTTTTCAGCAAACTCTTTCTTCTTTTGCCGACGCTTCTTCCTCCCTCAATCTTTGCCTATCAGGATAATTGGAGAAGTCTATCGTATCTAATCACATTAATTACTTATCTATTTCTATTGGGTGTTTTAAATGAGTTCTCTTTGGTATCACATATCCTTATCCTTATACTTAAGATGCCACTACTTTTCGAAAGCTTCCATTTTCCTATTTATTTGATCTTTACGATCCATTTTTCATATACATTCACAACCGTCGTACATTTCTATAGGCTAGATGGCCCCTGACACCAGGGGTGGCCACTACCTCATACGATTACCTACCATAGGCTAGATGTAACATTGAAGCCTCCTGATCTGGATCTGGAGGTTATGATCGCATAGCAAATGGATAGAAGATAAACCTTTATATGCTTCATCAACAAACGTAGGTAAAAACCAAAGTCAACTTAAACCTTATTAAAATAAGAAATATACAAACTTGGTTACCTTAGGGCCTGTGAGTTTTACCAGTTTGATTGGCTTCTTCACAGACGATTATCACCGTGTTAGTCTGGCTCTAGTAAAGGTTCTGAATTATTCGCTTATCTCTGCGATCAAATCTAACGTATTGCAGACTACGCATTAGTACCTATAACCGGGCTTAGCATGATCAAAGGCCTTCTTGTATTCAATCAAGCAAATTAAAACGTCAGTTTGCAAGTCTCTGGACTTGTGGTCTAGGTAGGTGCAAAGAAGACTTATCTGGTTCTTAGCCCTGACCTGAAACTGAAATAGCTATCGGCAATACCTATGCTCATTGGACTTCACTCTGATCCTCTCATGAAGAATGAAGAGAAACATACCTGGCTTAACAGACTTATTGTGCGGTATTCGCAGTATTTATTCATGTCAGTAGAGTGACCAATTTTGTGGTAATATCCCAGTGCTGTAAAAGGTTTTGAAAGACCTGGAGAGCGCATAATTATTAGAGTATGTTTTTGATGGGCTTGAATTAATCTGGTCTTAGTGATTTACCAGTTTTGGCTCTTCAAAGGATTGAAGGACCAGTTTCATAGGTCAGTTTATTGGCAAACAGCGTTTTCACGCGAATTTTTATACTTCCTGCATACTGAATTAAATGGTGTTACTTAAGCTTTGTGAGATCATTATTATACATCGTCTAGTGGCAATTACTTACAAAGGCGTTACTAAGTTCAAGTAGCTAGGTTTTACGGTAACTGATCCAAACACCCAAGAAGGCGAGATAGAGATCAGAATTAAAAATGCATCCCGATATTCCGCGGCTCTCCACGAAGTGATCACGTCCAAGCACCTAACAAGAACCATCTTTATGTACGGATATGAAACTTGGACACTGACGCAGAAAGAAAAGATCAAAATCCTGGTCGTGGAAAGGAAAAATCCTGTGAAAAATATTTGGACCCACCAAGGGAGAAGACGGCACCTTTAGGATCCGGTAAAACGCCGAACATATGGCCAAGCCCAAGATAATTGGAGAGACTAAAACTGCAAGACTCCGCCGGCTTGAAACGGCAACCTTGTGCACGTCTACCAGTTGGACGTCCCAAGTATCGCTGTATTGACGAAGTCTCAAAGGACTTGCGCGAACTCCAAGTGGAAGATTAGAAAGAAGTGATGCAGGACAGAGAGAGATGGCGTCTTTTGGTTGCGGAGGCCAAGATCCACTTCGAGTCGCTGAGCCAGCGTAGTAAGTAAGTGGCAACTTCACTCACACCACATGGGTGCAGTGACCACTTGCTGCAGTGACTGGGAAATCAGTCAATGAATTCCGGTTTTATCCTTTACGCAACCCAGCCATCTCCTTTATCTCCAAATGCCATATCATGGTTGTTCCATTCTTTATAGAACTTCGAGCCCACTACTCGTATTTTACACAAGTTTTTTTTTTCTTGTACAATATTGTCCGGTTGTGAGAGTTTGTGTAGCCGTTTTCTCTCCATAAGGTTTACTACATCATAAGATACATAAACTTAAGACATTATCGTCTATCTATAGCTGTTTCTTGTTCTTTATTCCTCCCAAAATCGTCCTTTCATAGTGACTATCACATCGATGACATATTGTTAGATTTATTATTACATCATTACTGGAAAAAATATATAACAACAAAAAGCTAAACGGTTTTACAGATAAAGCAAAACCGGTTCCTATTTTGTAAACATGCATTACAGTCATGGAAATCAAAATATTTCACGAGAATAAAGCCATAAAGGCTTTTGTAATTTCTGCATACAATAAATGTATCCGTAAGGGATCACTGCGGTTTTATTCTCCGTTCAAATTGTTGAGTATGGTCAGACGAATAAAGCCATATTTTTAAATATCTCATTAAATATGGTATTTCAGGGTCTGAAAAAAATTACACTTATGTATTCGGCATCGGAGATGACGTTTCTGCAATAACAATAAAAAAGCCGTAATAGCACTTTACGGGTTTATTCTGCGGGGGGTGCGATATGTTCATCATATGTACATAATTTCATCTCAAATTTCCCGTGTTTGAAGTGGGTAAAAAATAGACAAATATAAGCTTCTGCAACTGATCCTGCAAGGAAAAAGATAAGGCCGCCAAAGACCTGGCCGCCCTGATCGCCGTTGCAACATCACGGCTCCAAAATATTTCAGAATGGGCCAGAGTAGACATAATGATAATTGATAGCCGACCTCCGATAAAACAATAGACCAAAGGAAGAACAATAAATTAATATACCAACCTCTGTCAGTAGCTGCTATAGTCCGATACAGCGATACTCGGTTTGGATCTTTTCTCGCCTCGTTGATAGTCAAAACTGGCGGTTCTTTTGCCTTGTAAGTGACTTGGACGAGCATGGCCGCCCTGTTGGCTATGGCTTCAGTCTCTGCCACTATGATGCCGATTGCTTGGTCGTAGTATTGGACGCTCCCGCTGCAGAGGAGCTCTTCGGGGGCTATTATACTCGGGACATTGGTAGGCATGAACGAGTTGACCCCAGGAATGTCCTTCGATGAGAGGAAGGTAAGCACACCAGGTAGTTTCTGGAAAAAATGAAGGCCTCGGTGTGAACCTTTTTGTTAATTTAGACACATCATTTGTGATACTCCTCGCTTACTACTTGTGGCATTCTAAAATAACCGTGCTTGAGAGCTCCATCATAGACTATTGTCAGACTAAATCAACACAGACAGCTATTAGGAACCCATACCTAGCACCTGTATCGGATTCTGGACCTTATGACCGACAAGCTCGATATCGCAAGAATAATATCGCTGCACGCTGCAGTCAGTTTGCAGCAGACGAAACGTATGACTGAATGGTGGTCTAATAATTTGCTGTAACTTTCATTCTTACTCGTACCAAAGCCGGCGCAGGGTCCATGTCCAATATCTCGCCCTTGCCAATATCAGCAGTCACAAATGCAGCGTACACCTCTCCTGGTTGCTTTGGGATATCGTTCACATACTTAGCTTCTCCAGAGCATTGAATCAAAGCTTCAACCTATAAAAAACATGTTAGTGAAAGTAACATCCAAAATACTATTGGGGAGATCAGTACCTCATAATGCTAACGATTTCAAATTCAAATTAATTTAATTAAGTTAATTACATGTTTATGACTGCTTGCTCTCTCTCTTTCCCACTCTTTCCCTCTCTTTCTGTGTAAAATTATAAGGCGTCATGAAATTTACCTTAGGAATTGGTTCTGTCAAAGGCCAGATTAGGGGGTTAGTATCGTAGACATCTTTTGCTTGGGATAATGCTCTGGTTTTCCTTAAGTCTTCAGCTCCAGATTCAAAGCGAGGGTTCAAAAGGTGTTTGGGAATCAGTGTCAGATTCGCCTGAAAAATATAATATTTTGAAAAAGACAACGCCATTACAATAAACTATAATCTTCATTCTTTTCACGTGCAAAGTTATGAAAAACAACTTTGATACGTCTAATATTCATCAAATTACTATTGTCTTGAGTAAACTATTACTTTTTGCAATATTTGATACACTACTAACCTTATAAAACTGGCCAAGCGCCAGCTTTCCTCTGAACTCCGGTCCCATTTCCCCAGCTATCTCCTCAACTATCAGCTCATGCTGCAGCACCCTCAAAGCTCCCTGCAGGGTCTCGTTGGTGAACAGATCCTTTCCTTTAAGGTACAATTCAGTGTTCCTGGCATGGTTGAACTGAGCTGATAGACCGCCGTAGACGATTCTCGCTGATCGAACAGTATGCCCATCGTGACTGAACTTGTAGAGGTAGGCTGCGTTCACTTGCGCGTGGACATTTTGGGAACGAGGCATGGTCTGGAATAGTATTAGACCTGTGACTCTTGATAACTAGAAACTACGTTTGCAAAATAAAGAAATAATCTTGCTTGGTTAAAGTAGGATAAAAGGTTTCAAAGAGGTGGTTGCTAAATAAAAGTCTTAAACAGTGCCCATGGTTAGGCAGGAGTCTTACGGCGAAAACCAACACTGTTACGAATTGAGAAACCCTGTGTTCTGTCTTCATTGTTTAAATAACTGACCTTGAATGAAACAAAACGGTAGTACAGCGGCGTCAGAGGTGGTATCATAACCTTCGTGATGACCTTTCCCGTCATGTTTAACTTTAAGAAGTTTTCCGGCGTAACTTCAACTATGGAGCCATACTGATCCACTAAAATACACGTAATTATTATCACTTTTATCAGCTTCTAGGTAAAAATAATATTTTTTTGTGTCTAGTTTAGTTGGTTTAGCATAACGTTTATCAAAAGGCCTGATTTTTTATGGTTTGTGGTTAGGCTGAAGAAAAGCTTTGAGAAATTGATCAGTAATTTCGAGAACACATATAAAGATGCTGTTCTGAGGTAAGCAGATACTTGCCAATTTTCAGCATAGCTCTAATCGCTTCAAATAGGAGGAAGACATCAGACGCGAATGTAAGAACGCGATGTTTAACCATCAGATTTCCAGCTATTGTTCCTACCTGTAGGATGGAGACAAGTATAAATCATCAATATTAACTGTAAGTCAATGATCTATTCAGGGCCCAACTAGGTATAGGCAAAGCGCTTAATTGAGGAGGTGCCTACGGTAGTGGAGCGGTGCGGGAGGGGCGACATGTGACGTCTCGCCTATACAAGTGACAGCGATTTTGACGTCCGACTGAAGTCACGCATCAATGAAAACACCACCCCCGCACCTTTGTCAGGCACTATACTCAGCCTTCGCAGATATACATTTCTGCCACTTACATTTCTGACAGGAATATGAGCAACTAAGTTCAGATGGTCATACAACTTCTGTAGATAGCCAAACTCCTCACGCTCCGTAGCCAGTGTCCTGAAGAGAGACATTAGGTCTGTCAAGGTGGTGCCACCACCTACTACCAGATTTTGATCCAAGTAGTACTCTTTGAGCTCTTGTATGGCGGTTACGTCTATTAGGACCCTTGGAAATTCGAAGAGGTGGTAGGCTCCTAGAGACAAAAAGAGTAATTTTAGATGAAAGTAGGTGTTAACATTGTATAGGTATTTAAAAAAAGCTATACTTTGCTTAAAACCACAAGATTAATTTTTTGACGGAAGGCCTTAGGTAGGTACGTTGGTTATGTTCCGTTGACTCGCACCTTTCTCCCTAGAAGCGAATTTAACAAAGTGAAGCCTGACAAAGCGCACCTATGCCCAGAGGTTTACCTCTTCCTGTGTTTCCACCAACCAGCATGTAGCTGTCGTATCCTTCAGCATTCAGCACGTCAAATATGTCGTTTAACTCATTGACTCTGTACCACACTTTGCTGTCCTTCAAAACGATCCTTTTAACTTTCTTTTCTTCAATATCTTCATGGTTTATGAAACACCAGTCGCTCTTGCTTCTGCATGTTGCTATGCAGTTTTCGCTTTTATCTTTGCATGGTTCAAGGTCTTCAATATCTTGTATGTTTTGAGGAGCAGGAGCGTCTTTGGCAAAGCTCTTGAAAGCTTCCAGGATGGGTCTGTAGCCTGTACAGCGGCAGACGTTGCTTGCAAAGGAGTCTTCTATCTGGGTTTGTGTCAGGTTGTAGTTGTGGGACTCCAGTAGACTGTAACCAATAGATTTTATGTGATGATTTGGGGTGTCTAGAAATTCAACCTTTACAGGATTTATTGAAGAATATGGTTTTTATCAATTGACAGCCTTCTTGCAAGACAAACCTGTACATGGCCATGACCCAGCCGACGCTGCAATAGCCGCACTGGGTCCCGTTGTATTCAGCCAGCGTCCTCTGGATCGGGTGGTAGCCCTTGTGTCGGTTTCCAATGCCCTCTATTGTTGTCACTTCCCAGTCTTGGCACTGGTTTATGGATGTCAGGCACTGCGGAATACAAATGGAGGCTTTTTCTATAAACAAACGCAAAAAATAAACTGCATGGAACTACATTAAAACATTGAGAATTTGAGACACTATCAAAGGACACTTTTTAATCGTAGATGACAAACTGTCACGAAAAAAACTTTTAAAATGTATTTCTATCGAACTACTGGATAGATAGAATACTAGAATTCTTCAAAATCACAAATATTCTGAAATGCAATTCATCTGAAATAATGGAAATCCAGGTTGGACGGTTACTTATAGTGCAGCTTCTGTGCTTATAAAACAGAGCCATAGGTACCTAGTTCCTGTGCAATACCTGGAGCACACGCTGAGCTCAGAACCTAGGTATTTCATTACCATGTATGACACTAGCGACCACCTAGTTTTTAATGTATGTAAGTACCTATCAAATTGTATATCTGTTCAATTTTGTTTATTGCCCTTCATTAGTGTTATAGCAATTGAATAAACTACCCAAAGAGAGTTCAAAAGGTGCAGAAAGAAGTAAGTAGGTAAAGAACGAACCGCATTAACAGAGAAGGTCCTTCGGAGCTTAGTGAGCGGATGCGGCGCGGTGACGGCGACGACGCACGCGCCGCATCCGCCCTCCCGACACATGTACTTGGTGCCGCGCAGCTCGGGGCGCGCGCGCACGTAGTCCACCAGCATCTCGTCTGAGTCCACCTCGCCACCCACTGGGGGAAGTAAGGTCTTCTATTATCATCAGCGAGACTCCACTGTTTGTGACCGGAAGGGAAAAGGCCTTTACCCAACAGTGAGCAGAGTTGGGCTGATGATAATGATGATTACATGGTAATAATATATTATTGTTGTCCTTTGGTACCCCAGAGGGCCTTCACAAGCTCACACCACACCTTCCTTTCCTTAACGACGCCTTTGAGTTGCTCCGGGTCAGCCCGATGGCTCGCAGCTAGCTGCTCTTCACTGTTCGCTGCCATGGGTCACCTTTCTAGATCCATCTATTAATTCTTCTTCTTCTTCTTTGTTCTCATCACTGCTCCGTGGAGTCTGGGGCTGACTCAAAGGCTTTCCATTTATTTCTGTCCATGGCTAGGGAGGGCAGTTGTGTCCAATCCAAGTTGTTCCTTTCTCTTTGGTTTCAGAGAGAACGGATCTCTTCCACGTCTGGGATTTATTTGCTCCTCCTACGTGGCTACTACTCGAACCTATCGCTTGGTACTTCGTGGCTGTTGCCAGGAACCCTTACCTGATTGCCGTGGCCTGGTCTGGAAGCATTTGGATCTTGAAACAGTCTTTTTATAGGCCAAGTGTGGGAAAGATTATTCTAACAAACCAGAATGAGGCTCCCCGTTGACAGTGAAATAAATCCGGTCCATTTTGGCCATGCAGCACACCTGGAGCAAATCAAATTGATGAAGTATTTTTTGCGACCCAAGTCGAATGCATTGGTGAGCTGATAAAGAACTACCAGTACCAACGAAATTAACAAAAGGTGGTGTGTTGTGTAACTGCAAAATGCTAATCCAACCGATATTCATACCTACTTCAGTAAAAAACACATAAAATGTTAGAATTATATTGAACCTTATTCAATTGTGTTCGCTTTGTGAAAATAGATATAGAAGCTATACCTGGTGGTTATCATACAATATGGTTCAATATTGTTCGTAGAAATTAACAGAGACATTAATATACGTATAATAAATACATAATTTTACAACTTAAACTTTCGTAAGCCCGCACACATAAAAATACGCATTTTTAAATGGCGTTTACAGGGTGTTACAAAACGAAGACTGGAATGTAGAAGACCTTCAATCAATCGATGGAAACAGTGATCATTATTGAAGGTGGCGGAGAGTAGAGTTCTCCATCGTGCTCTATAACTTGCGATGTGGATCAGTTCGTGCAGGTGTTTTTGCGTGGCTATCTATAGGTACCTATCTATACTTATAATACAACTCTAGCGAAGTCAATTCTGTACATTGAATATTTTTAGAAAAAAACTAGCAAGTGTTAGTACGTAAGTAAACTATACTGAATGCAAAAATAAAAAATAAAAACTGTTTATGTCTGTCTGTCTGTCTGTCTGTCTGTATGAACACGATAAACGCGAAAACCGCTGAATAGTTTTCAACTAAACTTAACATGGTCGTAACTCACGTTTCTGGGCACAATTTAGGCTATCCGATGTTTAGAATACATTGCGGGTTGCAATTTTAACTTCGTTTTTGTAAGAAATATTCATAATTTTGATATGGCTTCTATAGAAGGTATGTTAAAAACGTGATACTAAACGCATTTCTGCAAAAAAAAAAAAAAAAAGTCCTACTTTGAACCTCATTATCTCGGAAACTGTTGATTTCCCAGGCATAGTTCGTAGGGCAAAAAAATTCGTTATGATGAGGACTATTCGTGGTATCCCGCTTTGTTGGTGGTCTTTTAACACCCTGTATCCTAACACCCTCACGCTACGACTTTTGGCATTAAATAAAAGTCGAAAAAACATCACCCTGAAGGGTCTATATCTATAGCACTAACAACCACAATCCTTCTAACTGGTTCTAAACAAACCACAACTCACGACATTATGAATTACTCGTACACTGACCTAGGTACCTTATTAAGTTATTTATTACACTACATTAGATACGCTTCTATAGGTACGGACGCATTGATTTTCACTGAAGACTGCTCTAAGATTTCTTTAGAAAATAATAAATTTAACCAAAAAAACCGACGAAATTCCGATCAAAACAAAACAAGACAGTTTTTTTCATTCGATTTGTCAGGTTGGCAAAGATTTTCTGACCATAGCCACACACAACCTGTGCCACTACACAAATATTTTTTCAGTTGGCAATCGTGTAAAGTTTGAGAAGTTTGGAAGTAATCATTGCAGTTCTAATATTTTATTATTTATTTATTTTACAATACTATAACACATTTAATTTGTATAAGATTGTTATTTAAGTTATTATTTGTTTGAAAACAATTAATTTTGGGGCGCCATATAATTGTAGATGAAAAGTGGGCATTTATTTGTATGTTATTTTGGCGGAAAATGTTATTTCTACAAGCGTAGCATAAGGCCAGGTTAGACCGTATCTATGGATTTAAAACAGTAGGTATCTCATTCTTTTGTTTGACGTAGAACGGGATGGACAGAGTTATAAACCCATAGATATACGCTCTTTGCTACTCTTGCAGGAGGAAATTGTGAGCTGTTTTCGGTGGAGGTCGGACAAATGTTGCGTCGCGGTCGAAAGGTTCTGGGTTCAAACCCACGCGAGGTTGAAATTTTTATTTGCATTTTTTTTTATATACAGGGTGTTGAAAGACCGCCAACAAAGCGGGAAACCACGTATTCTCCTCATCATAAGGAACATTTTTGCCCAAGGAACTATGCCTGGGAAATCAACGGTTTCCGAGATAATGAGGTTCAAAGTCGGACTTTTCAAAACTTTTTTTTTGCAGAAATGTATTCAGTATCTAGTCCTTAACATATCTTCTCAAGAAGCCATATCAAAATTATTAATATTTCTTTCAAAAAACGACGTTAAAATTGCAACCCTCAATGTATTCTAAACATCGGCACTTCAAGCGTAACATAAACTTATACCTACGCTTGCGCAATATGACTTCTGTGCGTTACACGTTCATTGCGTGATAAAAAAAAATCAAAATTATAACCTAAAAAACCAAAATCATTTCCCAGCAATAATTTATCGAAAAAGTACTTTGTTTTGGTGTCTAGTATGCGTGGCTTTCGGGTCTGTTGGCGGTCTTTTAACACCCTGTATTTACGCTACTGAGCCCAACTTGATATTAAAAAAAAAGTTTTTATTTTTGCCGTAGAGCGGGATAGACAGAGTTATTAGCCGTAGTTAGCTCTAACCCAACCGTATGCTGTATTCGCTAGAAAATCTGCTTTCAAATAAAAAAAAAACAAAAGCATCCAAATCGGTTCACCCTTCGGGGCCACAGACAGACACACCCTCATAAACACATATACAGACACACACACACAAAGCTGTCAAACTTATAACACCCCTCTTTTTTGGTCGGGGGTTAAAAAACACCTTCCTTTTGAGTTTTCCTCCACAGTCGAATGTAAATTAAATGTTAAATGTGTAAAATCGCTTACGAAGTCGCGGGCACAACTAGTATCTAATATCCGTCCATCTAGCGGTCGGTCTGCCTCGAGCTCTATTTCCCTCCACCTTCCCGTCATAATTTGTTTTTTTCCAGGCCATCAGGTCCTCACTCACTCTCACTCACTCACGCCGTGCTTTTTCCCGCGACTTCATTCGAAGAAATCTGCAGATTGCGAGAAATCTGCAGAGACAGGACCACAGAACACCTATCCAAGGACAGGACGATACTTACGTATTTGCTTATTTCTCAATGGCTCGTTTTCAGAAAAAAAACGTAGTTCTTTTTTTCTCCACTGATGGCGCTCATAATACGGGCACTATAACGGCAGTCAGTTGAAATTTCATCAGTGTTGCCATCGGTACAACAAATTACCGTAAACTGTAATAATCATAACCAGAAACTCAATTCATTGCTTGCAAATTTTATCGCATCACGTACCTAGTTGATGTATATAATATGATACTGATCCTACCTACCTATTCCATATTTATCCAAAACTATTTGTTTTTGCTTTCAATAATAAAAATTGCAAATATATGACACGGCATTTTTACCGATAGAACATGGCAAGCCTGATTCTTATCTGTGGTAATCTGTGAATCTGTGGGAAAAAGTGTTCTTTTTTAATTTGTGAAAGCGTTATTTGACTGCCGTTATGTAGCCGTATTTTCTGCACCATCTAATAGGTAGGTGACTAACGTAGCAGCTCCTGTATTATGTAGTCTGAGCCTGTATGAAACCTAGTAAACATGTGAGATAGGCATTTCGACTTTCTCTGTATTTTCGGCATTATGTGGGTCGCAGTTGATAATAATTTGTTTAAAAATTTTCTCTCCACTACCGCCATGAGGCGGGCAGGCACGCGCGCGCTATATAAAAAGCTGCGCTGGCGTGCGGAGCTCAGTTGGTTTTTCGACTTCAACCAAGTTTCGGCAAAAATGGCTAAACGTAGCCACGGTTCACGAAGACTATGCTTTCCTGACGAGGAAATTTCCGATTCCGACGATACTATGTCGCCGCTCAAGGCGCCGCGGTGTGACGCAGAACTTACGGGCATAGATGTCGGAGCTCCGAGCACCTCCACGCAGGCCATGGACATGCCCTTGCTTGTGCCGACACCGCCGCGCCCTCCGTCTGTCATGTCGGTAACGGTGCAATCTGGACCACGTGGCGGCGGCATCAACGAAGAATCCTTGGAGGTTGACAGGAGGTTTGAACTGCTTAACCGTGAGTTAACTACAATTAAATCTTATCTGTCTGGTCTATCTGCTCCGGCGCTTGGGATTAAACCCACGCAACGGGCTCCGGAAGAAAATGACGTTCTATCCGACCTCATGCCCCCGGCCCCGCCAGTGGCGCCTGAGCTTGAATTGTTAGAGACCACTTTAGCAGAATCTATAAAAAAGGCTGATAATGTTCGTCTAGAAGCTATCATGAAATTGCAACATTTTAGTGACCCGGAGTGGGCAAATATTCGATATGTGGAAACACAAAAAATATTTGGCTACCCCCGCTTTTACAAGCTTGGATTTAAATGAAGAGCTGGCGCCGTTTGAGTACAAGCCCTATTTTTTGAGATCCCTTGACCAATTTTTTGCCGCTCTAGCTAACATGCTTCTAGCTCAACGTGAGGCTGTGCAGACTGCAATAAAGAATATTCTGGCTGTAAAAGACGCCCCCGCTTCACTGCACGCAGCGCTTTCGGAAGCGTTTGCAAGCGGCAGTGTTTTCTCAGAAGTCTCGAAAGATTTGTTGCAGGTGGTGTGCGGGAGAAGGGCGAGCATTCTCGAACAGCGACGTGACGCAGTGCTCAGTGGCGTTCGAGATAAATATAACAAGGCCGCCCTAAAGCGTGTCCCGCCGAGCCGAGACTGCTTGTTTGACAAGGCAGCTTTTTCCGAGGCACTCTCAAAGATGGGCGGAGGCTCTAAAGTGTTCCGTCAGCCAAACCTACCCGCTGAGGGTAGGCAGGCCTCGCCAAATCGGGCCCAGCTCCCAATGGCGCCGAATTTTCGTGCCTCAAGCTCCACTGTGTTCACCCACCCGCGCGCCCCCGCGCCGCCGGCTACAAGATCCAAGCCGCCCCCAGCTGGCAAGCGATCGGACGAACAGCGTTACCGCCAGCAGCAGCGCCGTTATGACGACGGCCGCCCCCGCCGGTGGCAATAACTCCTTCAGGGGGGGTCAACTTCGCCACTACGTACCTGCGTGGGAGGCGAGACGCGCTCCCCCTCATATTGTAAAGGTAATAAAGGGATATCGAATTCCTTTTATTTCAAGGCCTCCGCTGAGGAGACTATCCAATCAAAGCCAGTTTCCACTCGATCACTCCCGGGCGATGCGGCACGAGGTACAGAGGATGGCAACACAGGGAGTGATCGAGCGTGCCCCAGACGATGCTGGCTTCGAATCTCATCTGTTTCTTGTCTCGAAGCAGGACGGCTCTCACCGCCCAGTGCTCAACTTGAAGGCGCTCAACAAGTTTCTGGCCTCCGCAAAGTTCCGCCTGGTCAACATGTTCAAGGTACCGAGTTTTCTGCAGCCCAACGACTGGATGATGAAAATAGACCTGAGCCAGGCGTATTTTCACGTTCCGATCGCCGAGGGCCATCGCCGCTTTCTGCGGTTTGTAACACCAAACGGACAGGGGCAGACTGTGTGGCAGATGACCAGCCTGCCTTTCGGACTAGCAAGCGCCCCGAGAACCTTCGCTACACTCTCAAACTGGGTGGCGCAGCAATTGCGGCTCAAGGGCGTGAGGGTCCTTGTATATCTCGACGATTTCTTGTTGGTGAGTCAGTCCCCTCGCAAGCTCAAGGCACATTCACGCCTTACCAAGGCCCTGCTCCACGAACTGGGCTGGGAAATAAACAACGAGAAATCGTCATCGATGCCAGCTCAGAATCTCGAATTTTTAGGTATAGAGTGGAACACAGAGATGAACCTCAAGGCGTTACCACAGAAGAAACTTCTCAAGCTAGAAAAATGTCTGGACAAATTACTCGCAGTGTCGACCTGGACACCGTTGGAGCTGCAAAAGGTTGTGGGCTGGTTGAACTTCGCCAGCTTCATAGTACGGTATGGCAGAATAAACTTTCGCAGTATTCTGGCACTCATGCAGAAGGCAGTCCGCGAGGAAACCTCAGTGGCACCCACGGCTCAAGCTCTAGCCGACCTTCTTTGGTGGAAGAACCATTTTCGAGAGGTGAGCGTAATATGGCCACAGCCGCCGTCTCATTTTATAGTAACGGACGCCTCAGACGTCGGTTGGGGAGCGTACGTGGACGGAGCTCACTTTCAGGGCCCATGGCTAGCTCAAGAGACTTTATTCAGAGCCAACAGGAAAGAGCTTCTGGCAATTTCGTTTGTCCTTGAAGACTTCGCCCATCTATTCACAGGCAAGACTGTCATGGTGCAAAGTGACAATCGAACGGCACTGGCATATCTCCGAAATCAAGGCGGGACGCGATCCGAACCCCTGCTAAACATCGCCAGAACGATTTACAGTTATCTGATGACTCATCAAATCCATCTGATCACAAGCTATATACCAGGGCCGCTCAACTCTGTAGCCGACAGTCTGTCGAGGTTCAAAACACTCCCCGAGTGGCACCTACTACCCCAGGCCTGCGAAATCATATTTCGCAAATGGGGGACTCCAATAATAGATCTGTTTGCTTCACAGACTGCACACGTGGTTCACCACTACGTGACCAGAGACCTGAGGGATCCAGCTGCAGCCTTCCACGATGCGTTCAGCAGGACGTGGACCTACACGCTTGCGTGGATATTCCCTCCGCCTTGTCTCATGCATCAAGTACTATTTGCACTCAATCAGGCGAAAGGGAAGTACATGGTAGTCTGTCCGCGCTGGTTGAACGTGTTTTGGAGAGCAGATCTCAAGGCAAGGGCCCTGTGTCCGCCCTTCAGTATCCGCAATCTGCACAAAGTGTTGATAGACACGACAACAGGCCGACCACCTCCACAAGTGGACCGCCTAGTATTAGAAGTATGGCTGATTCGGGGTGGGAAGACTTGCTACGCGACTGGTCACCGTCGCAGAGACCGTTAATAGAAGCTATTCTAGTTGGAGACCGTCTACTTTAAGGAGCTGGAGTTCACGAAGAGACAGGCTCAACACGATCAGCTGTTGGCTCTTTGAGCTGGATACAAGATTGTCCCATCGAAGAAATCCTTGCAATAGGAACATAATACATTGATCCGATTGTACAAGCGCGAGGTCGCCCAACCTCTTAGAGATACCTGCTCAACGGCTTCTTCTTTCAAGCCTGTGTGATTTTTTGATTAAATTGAATCATTCTTGTTCATGCTGATTATAATTGATTCTATTACTCATCAATAATTAAACATGTATTTTTTCTGTTTATACATAATTAAAACAATCTCGTGCGTGTGGATACTGTTTTTACTTTATCTCTCTTTAGATACCTGTAGCTACAAGGTTTTACATCCGTAGGCACACTTTGTCAAGTTACAATACTTGCTTACCTTATTTTCAAACCAGAAAACATTTCAAATTTCACACATAGGTACCTATCTACCTACCTAACATCGGATCAGTTCTTATTAGACAGGTACCTACCTACACTGATTCATACTAATTACTTTATTATCAGTAATAGGGTCACAGTTGGTATTCTCTCCACCATGCGATAATAAACACATCTCACATGTTTACTAGGTTTCAGACAGGCTCAGACTACATAATAGAAGTATTTTTCCTAGAATAAAAATAACATATTATGTATCTAGCCTGTCTGAAACCTAGATATTCATTTCTGCATGGTGACAACAACTGAGCTCCGCACGCCAGCGCAGCCTTTTATATAGCGCGCGCGTGCCTGCCCGCCTCATGGCGGTAGTGGAGAGAAAATTTTAAAACAAATTATTATCAACTGCGACCCACATAATGCCGAAAATACAGAGAAAGTCGAAATGCCTATCTCACATGTTTACTAGGTTTCAGACAGGCTAGATACATAATATGTTATTTTTATTCTAGGAAAAATACTTCTATTCTTTT
>CASGHI010000051.1:0-49279 GCA_949319315.1 Zelleria hepariella
GACTTCCTTGTTCACCTGTAAATAGTTGTCTATTGTTTTTTTTTAAATCTAACATAAGCATTTCCTCGCTCTGTGAGATGAAAAGTTGTGTGTTTCGCACGAATGCATTATTATTTGCGTATCGTGCTTCTAAATACCTCGCTGTGCTTAGATTTCTTTTTTTTAACTACTCGGTACACTCTTGGGTCAATTTTAGATTAGCTTGCTCAGTCACTCGCTGCAAACAATAGTTTTGCATTCTTTCACAATAAATAACTATTCATTTAGTACCTAGTTATAATACATATAGATAGAACCAGTTATGTAACAATATGCGCAACATAAAGAAACAATTTAAAAAAAGTGGCGCATCATAAATCTCCGGGCGGGAACATAAATTCCGGTGACGAGAGTTTTTAAGAGAGAATGTTTGATAAATGACTGCCGAGCGCGGCCGACGCAACAGCGCAAAGAGGTAAGGCTCAAGATACGTTTCAAGTTACGTAAGATGATGATAAAATATTTAAATACAGAAAAATAGAACAACATTGAACTAAACCAGCTCTCTCCACTTTCGTGTCGTGATCCTGGGGGTCTACCGGATAAAATGAAGCCGGTTACCATTGGCGAAAATCGAAGTTCGATTTATGAAAAATGAGTGGCAGTAAAATGAACTGGGTGGCAGTACATTTTTCATAAATCGAACTTCGATTTTTGCCAATGGTAATCGGCTTCGTCTTAGCCGGTAGACCCCCTGATATAAGTATACTGTTTCTTTTGAGAATTTCAAAATTCGAACAATTAGAGAGCCGCTCTTCTCTGCTTTTTAACCGACTTCAAAAAAGGACGACCCGTATTTTTTATGTGTGTTACTTTACTTCAGAACTTTTCTTATTTTTCTTATGATTCCTTTTTTGTTTGTTTGCTTCGAAAGGTACGTTAAACCGTTGGTCCCGGTTGATATTGATGTATAACAATTATTATTGTTAAACCATTTCAGAGGCCCTTTGGGCGGCCTAAAACCTCTGACACATGGCGTGGCCACTACCTCATACGATTACCTTACCTAGTAACGCATTCAAAAGTCTGTCTACTCTTTGTAACTCCGCCAATCCCCAAGACAAGCCTCTGCGGGCACAGAGCAGAGCCTGGATGTCTTAATTTTACTTCTCGCTACTTGTTTTACGAGTTCCGAGCTTAAGATTTATGCGCCGCGCGCGGCCGCGTCGAACCTAATAAAAGATAGCCTTTAATTTCGCACTGTGGCTTACCACCATAGTAAAATAGAAGGACACTTAAAACTACGTGCAACTAGTAACTTTTTGTAGGTAGGTAATCGTATGAGATAGGTGGCCACCTCTGGTGTCAGAGTTTTTAGACCGCCTAAAGGGCCTCTGATAGGCGCGTAGCCTCATTATTACAATAAATTTAACTTTATGTTTAGCCAGCACTTACAATAGAATATGTGCAAATGCACCCCCTAGTGTCAGAGTTTTTAGACCGCCTAAAAGGCCTCTGACATGGCTTAACGATTGTTATTAATCAACAACAACCGGGACCAACGGTTTAACGTGCCTTCGGAAGCACTGAAGCGCTCAGTTATTATTGCCACTAGCGATCACCCATCCATCCATGGACTGACCGCGCCCGATGTTGCTTAACTTTTAGTGACTTGCGTTATTCACTCATAATGGTTGATTCAGGTTGGTTGTTGCGTCAGAGACCTTTAGGGTGGCCTTAAAACTCTGACACCAGGGGTGGCCACTACCTCATACGATTACCTACCTAACGGTTGCTGCAACGCAGCCGATATGTTAGGCATTTTCCAAATAAAAGTGACCGAAATTCAACCCATTTTGAAATTTACTTGCCACTAGCTCCTCCAATGTACTAGATTCGTGAAGTGATTCATGGATTACCAAATTAGTCAACTGCACCAAGTAGCTCGCAATAATTTGTTTAATGAAGAGTATTCCTTTTATTTGTCGGGGTTGATGCTTGGCCTTATTCCGGACGTGGTGCAAGTGTTTTCACTCACGACGGTGGTTTTCACTTGTTACGTAGAATATTAATTATTTATTGTGAAGCACAAGGTTCACTTTATGGTGACGTAGGTGAAGAGAGAGAGAGAGAGAGAGATAGCACATACAAATGTTATGTTACCATTACAAAATATTCTGTTGGGGATCTCAACACCATCTACCTTCCTCAAATCATGTTAAGAGAGGACGATAGCAACGTGGCGGGAAATTCAAAATTTTACGAAGCAGTGGCACTGCCCAAAAAACTTCTAGACCAGAACACATAATCGGCTGAATTATTGTTGCTCTGTTGTTTAAAGTAATGAAAAGAATATTATTTTATTGCCGCGAACGAAAAATCGCTGAACAAAAATAGCTCAGTTTAGCTACAAAATGTAAAAAACTGTGAAAATTTTGAATTTCCCGCCACGCTGCTATCTTCCAGCCTTAAACCATAGTGAGATTACTGTACAGCTGCCAGTCATCTCTCCATTACTTCGGCCTTCATAGAACTACTAGTGGTTCGCCCCGAACTTTGAACTCGCGACCCCATATCTCAGCAACCCCTCGACCGATTTGGCTCATGTTCAAACTTAAAAATTCTCTTTACCTTATTTACCTGCCTACCAAATTTCGTGACGATCCGACTAAATTTACTCAAGTTATCGTCGAACGAACATTCATACATACATACAAACATAGAAACGCCGGATTGAACGCCGGAAGTAGACTCGGAGAACTTCGCTCGCTCGTTCAATTATGTGACTATGCATTTGAAGTTACAGAAGTAGTGCGATAATATGAAACTGAGCTTCTGTTGATATCGTTTAGTGGCTAAGATCTACACCTGGGCTGGGGTCAGAATCACGGGTTTAATACAGATTTATTGTTGTGTATTTGATTAGTTGGTCGCTCTTGGGTAGCCGGGATCTAATTATGATTGCTCGTTGAACGAGCGAGCGAAGCGAGCGAATTTCTCGGAGTCTACTGGAACAATCCGGCGTTTGTATGTTTGTATGCATGTATCTATGTATGTATGTATGTATGTATGTGTGTATGTATGTATGAATGTTCGTTCGACGATAACTTGAGTAAATGTTGTCGGATCGTCATGAAATTTGGTAGGCGGGTAAATGAAGCAAAGAGAATTTTTAAATTCGAACATGAACCAAATCGGTAGAGGGGTTGCTGAGATAGAGGGTCGCGAGTTCAAAGTTCGGGGCGAACCACTTGTCTAGCTAGAGTCTAGAGAGATAGATAGATAGATAGAAAACTCTTTATTGTACACGAAAATAATTTACAAAGGAATTCTTAAACTAATCAGTATGCATACAATTGGCGGCCTTATCGCTAAAAGCGATCTCTGCCAGGCAACCATTAGAAGAGAGATTTGAAGTATAACCAAAAGAAAGATTTTTTTCAGTATGACTGTATTTTCAATAACTTTTTTCTGTTTGTTCACTCACGCACTCAAACTTTGTCAATTATAAAGTGATTTGTATACTTCCGAATGCTCCAAACTTTTCACTGCTCAAAACAATGGTGGTTAATTCGATAAATTAATTAATATCAACATGACATTTGAAAAACATTAAACCTGCTATTTATAAAGGAGTGAAATTGGAGTTTTGTAATAATATAACGAAAAGGAAAATGTTTTGCTGTAACAAAAGCTTTGCTTCTCTTCGTAAACTTCACCATTAATCACAGAAAGACAAAAAACTTTACAACTACCATTAGGATGTCTTACTTTGGCTTGTCGCCAACGTTAAACACTACGGAGCAAGAAACCTGATTTTATGATTACGTAGTTATCAAGAAAATATATCTGTATTTATTTATTTATTGTTACTCGTTAAAAGGAAGTAACGTCGAAGGAATAATATTATTAAGAAAATTGCATCGATAGTTTCAAATGTTCTCTCAGGAAAGCCATATTCTTTGTATGAGACAACCTGTCTCATATTTTCTTCATTCTCCGTACATGCATAAATTAATCCAGGCCGTAGTAATAAAGACCCTACATTAAGGGTGGCATTAATAGTCGTCAGCTCAAGATTAACCTCAAGTAGGTAATCTCGGAAAACGAAATCAATCGAGCTTGAGTAGCTGTCAGCATCTAGCTTGAGCTTGTCATTGACATTAGCCGAGTTGAGACCTTTGAATTTGTTTAATTGAATTTGTTTTCTGAGATCACCTACATCTTGAGCTTGAGCTGACGACTATCAATGCCACCCTAAATTATAATCGAAATGTGAAAGCGTCGAAATAGAGTCCAAAACTATTAAATATCTTACAGTAATATCTGCCCAAGTCTTTCTGACTCCTATCTCCTTGTTGCAGATTCATCGCGTGTTCGGTCATTGGAAGTGCGCAGGCGCAGTGTTAAGATGTAAAGTGGACCCAGTGACGTCACCATGTGCTCGTGGGTCGTCTCCGCCATCCTCATACTCTTCGCCATGGGTAAGTTGTCATTTTCACTTCTTCGGAATCAGAAATGAACAAAACCTAAATACTTATTCATAAAGCGGCAATAAACTATAGAGACTATAATATTTGTTGCATGCTATGCAAATGAAACTTGACCAGTTTAAAGAGTAAAGACATAATTTCCCGAGAATTTTGGTGATCTGGTATTTTAAACCAAACCCAAATTATGATGGTCCTAAAAGACGAAGAAGCGCTTCGAGAAAAGTAAGTAGTTACATAAGTTTACAATGTTTTTGGCGTTTACGACGCCACTACCATTGCTTGGGGGAAACGGTACTGCAAGGCGCATTTGCAGAGTTTTAGTTAGATACAATAATACCTCTAGCATGTTGTATTGTTCATTTATGTAGGACTTGCTTTAATGTAAAGCGCAGGCAGCGGGAAAATCTCTTGTTATGCATTTGCGACACGTTCATCACAGTAAATAACGGACGTTTAATCTGCGCTACAAATTAAATGCACGATTCATAGCGCCTGCTACGCGCCGTGCAACGTTAAGCCCACGCCGCTCGGTATTTAACGAGTTTTACGCTGCATACTGGATAGCTTGCTCAGCGGAAGTAGTATTCCACGCAAAACATAAATGCGAAATACGAGCCAGCTACGGTAGGAACAAAGGACGCGCAAAAAGAATTGAAATCTAAATAGGTGCCAAAATATCAGGGGCTTAAGTCTGTAACGCAATGGCGTGTCAATGGCGTCCCAATAGAAGGACAAAACCGAGGTTTCCTCGTCTTTCTTCTACAACCAGCAAACTAATCCTCTAGTATTACAAAAACATTAAAAGGACCGACAGCATTATAAAATCGTAATTGCAGCCCATTTTGGCACTATTGCGTTAAAGAATCAGGCCCCAGGTTTTTTAAATTATACCTACAGTAATCAATGTGTAGTGAAAACATTGTTTTGAAATCGTTAAGAGAGAGCTAACACTTTACTGTATACCAAAAAAAAATATTATTACTAGAATCATCTTAACCAAAGACTACACAATGGCTAAGAGCGATCTCTTCCAGAAACTTTTGAATAGACCGGAAAAGTTGAAAATAGGGAAAGTAGTAGATGAACATAATTAACAACTACGTAAATAAATAAAGTTTTGCCATCGATTCGCTAAGAATAAGTATAAGCACGTTGTTTGTATGTAGGAAAGCAATCGCACCTCTGAATATTATAGATCGTCCAAGATTTCCTAGGGGCGTTTGCCTATAACAAGTTTATGTATGTACGGTCAGCTACCAGTCACAGATGGCAGCTTTCACCGCGCGCGGCATAAGGGCGCCAATCGAACAAAAAGGGGTATCCTAGCGTGTAGCTGACTGTACCAATACATCCACCTATCCATGCACAGGTCTATCAAACTATTAACCACTTACGATGCCGCTTGCGTGCTCAATAATGTTCCCAGTGGTCACTTTGTGACTGGATTAATAAACAAAAATCCATCATGTAATCCGCTAGTATCACCCTGTCAAAATCAACTAGGTACTTAGGAAAATTGCTATACTGGATTTTCTCGTACAATCTTTTTTGAGTAATAGAAATTATTGAACGAGCGAGCGAAGCGAGAGAAGTTCTCCGTGTCTACTCGAACAATCCGGCGCGGCGTTTGTATGAATGAATGTTGAAAAAGGCGGGTAAATGAGGCAAAGATAATTTTAATATTTGAACATGAGCCAAATCGGTCGAGGAGTTGCTGAGAAATGGGGTTTTGAGTTCATAGCTCGGAGCGAACCACTAGTACTATAAACATGCCAACTAAAACTAAAATTAAACTAAGCTAGGGACAAGGAAAAGATCTGCTTCAGGTCGCTATCCCGCGGCAGTGAGCCCAGAACGCTGGCGACGTTGCCTCTTTGGATGGCCAGGCTTATCCTCTGGCCGAGGTACGCGCCAGCCCTTTCAGTCTCCCGACCGGCTAGGTCCTTGTTCAAAATTTTTTGGGATATATTGTCGCTCATAGATAGATAGATATGTATTTTATTCAAAAGCCACAACACAATACAAAAAGTAAATCAGTACAACCATATGTTACTAAATAAAATAAAATTATGATGGTTTACTAAAGTTAAAAAAAATTAAGGTCTTTGCATCAACGTAATGAGATGATTTATATACCGTCCAGCATCTTCACTCACACTAGATGGGTGAGACCACTCGACGCTGCAGTGGCTGGGAAATTGTTTTAGATGGAGTAGGAATATTTAGAACACAGTGAAGAAATCTGCATTTCTTAGCCAATAACGACCCTTGTCACCTTTGGGAACAATTACCCTAAAATATTAGCGAAATTCGAAGATTACAGTAAGATTTCAGTGAAGTCACTGGTGAAATGGTGAGGTGAAGGTGGGGCGCTAAAAGCACCTAGTTTAAACTAACATTATTAGGTTTGCTGGAAGAAATCTCTTTCAGAGATAAGCTTTCCTTTGTACATGTGTTTTCTTATGTATTGTCCTCTAATTTGTTTGTGTGTGCAATAAAGTATAATAATTATTGTTATGCTTTCAAATGTCGAAATGAGTTAGCAATGTTCTCTGACATTCGGAGCATGTTTGAATGTATATCGCGTTCCCCAGAGTCCCCATTAGCGAGGGGGGGTGATTTAATAATTCCACACACCACAAACATACTCGAGCACCAATAATACTGCAGAAGACTCGGTAGGGAACAGAATTTAGATTAAAAAAAAAAGTTTTAGTCTGTAACTACTAAACTTAAAATATCCCTGATATTTTAGCTTCAAATTAGCATATCTCATAAACGGCTACACCGATTCTGATAAAACACATCTCAAAACACTTGCTACAAAACCTGCTTTCAAATTAAAAAAAAACTGCATCCAAATCGGTTTACCCGTTTAAGAGCTACGGTGCCACAGACAGACAGACATAGCGGTCAAACTTATAAATCCCTTGTTTTTGTAAAATTTTTAAGATACGCCTGTGATCGAGACTTCCAGGTTGCTCTGTGAACCAGCTACGCCAGGGTGGCACTCACAGATAAACATGGTAGCTTGTGATTAATGCCATAACGCTGTTTGTACATTATGCCCAATTTCGCCAATTCTATTAGGCAAACAACACACGAAGACAAAAACAAAGGAAAAAAACATCATTGTGGAAATAATCTAAGTGCTACGAGTATATACTTGGCACACAGAAGTTTTGCTTCTGATGTCTTTGGACTTCATTTAGCTGCATGCCAAACATTTACTGTTAAAGTTTAGAAATTCACATAATTTGGTTCGGACGTGGTTCATTCAGCTAGCTATACTTTTCAGTATATTACAAGTTTTAGTAATGTAACGATAAACGTATGCTAACATGCAAGTTATTTACACTGTTCAGTCAGCTACTCGTTTTTGCGTTAGCCGCATTCGTGTTTGTCGGTAAACACTTTATCTGGTACTGAGTTTTTTTTTGTTATACTCGTAAGTTAGCGGCTTTTTTACTTTCGAACGAACCAATTTGAGAAAAGAACAAAGGCACTTTGGTCAACAACTGAGGTAGATAACTTCCGAGGTAAATTATCTTGTAGTAGGGAAGGAAAGTTCGCCGCCAAACTCGCAGTAATTCTCCCCAACAGTCAAGTTGGATTGGCTCTGTAGAGTAGTGGTTATAAGTGTATTGAAAAAAATTATAGTTTACCTAGCCTATTAATGTGGCGGCGAAAAAGCCCAAATTTTCACAGCTTTTTAAATTTTGTAGCTAAAAAACTAAGGCCTTTGCATCTACGTAATGAGATGATGTATACAGCGTTCAGTGGCACCTTCACTCGCACTAGGTAGATAGGTGAAGAGACCACTCGGCGCTGCAGTGCCTGGGACATTGTTTTAGATGGATGGACAGCTTAGTCGGCCTAGCCCACAGGAAAGACAAGTCAATACGTGCGGAGCCAACTAAGCCGTGGGTGAGAATAGGTGTATAAAAAATATATAGATAACATCATAATCTATGAATGAATGTAGCGTCATAAAATAGTATTATTTTCATTATTATAAACAACATAACAGCAATAATTAAGCAAATTGGATTTTTTGCTCGAAAAACCAGTGGTACTCCTCCAAAACTAGTAGTTTGAGCAAATCTCATAATCAGCTGAATTATTTAATTGTTTTTGTTTTTTCTAAAGCACTAACCTGTGCTAGGGAATATTTTAAACAATGAGCCTGCGAGTTGAAAGAACTTGTTTAGGTTGACCTAAACAAGTTCTTGCCCAGATGGCCAGAGGTGGCATAGGATAGAGATGTGTGGAAGACAGGAGAGGAAGCCTTTGCCCAGCAGTGGGACACTAACATCCAGGCTAACTAAAAAAAGTGTCGTCACACAAAAAAATATAAACTGTGAAAATGTTGCATTTCTCACCAGGCTGCTTTCTATAAGTGGAAATTATGCTATATAATTGCATTGAGGCTGCCACTCCCCGAAAGGCCATCACAGTCACAAAACATGTATTGTGCGCGATTTCTGGGTTGTCACAAAACAAGTCCGCCTTTGTTGTCGGCCGTTATTTAGCCGCGCGATAACCGCGCTAAACCGGCCCAATATAAAGGATTTCATAAAGAATGATATACGACTCCATAAATTTGGAGCCCTCCATTTTAGAAGCCCGCAGCAACTTTACACCGCGCTGCCTTGTTCAAATGTTCGGCTCTGTGGGTTGTTTCACTGGCAATTTCGGTCAGACTACCCTATTACTTATATGTACGGTCTGAGCTGTAGTGTCATAAAACAAACACCGAAAGATCTCAAGAAGCTCGCTATAAACCAAGCGACAAAAAAAAACCTAAGTGCGAGTCGGACTCGCGCACGACGGGTTTTGTACCATTAACTAAAAAAACGGAAAATAAAAATCACGTTTGTTGCATGGGAGCCCACTTAAAATATTTATTTTATTCTGTATTTTAGTACCAGCAACAGAAATACATCATCTGTGAAAAATTCAACTAATTATCACATTTAATTAGATATAACTGATAGACGGACAGACATATTGACGGACGGACAGCGTAGTCTTAGTAATAGGGTCCCGTTTTACCCTTTTGTACGAAAACCTCAAAAACATAAAACCACTTTTCAAACAGAGGTCTCAAAAACATAAAACCACTTTTCAAACAGAGGTCCTTTTCTAGATACTGGTATTTGGTCAACCCCTGACCTTCGCTTCCACTTTAGTTAGGTTCCCTAAGAGCTATTCCAAGTAACTTAATTGCTTTTTCTTGTCTCTGTTTATTCAGCTCATTACGGAGGCAAAGAAAGCGGGAGCTTTGTTTTTCGCGCCGTTATTAAAGTATTATTACCGCCCCGCTGTTTCATTAGTGCGGCGAGAGACGCCGAGTTGTCATCGCCGCTTGTTTATATGCTAATGCAAGTTAATCATCCCCGCGAACGATAAGCATTCTCAACTCTAAATCCACTGACGTAGAGGCCGTTTTTGGGAGCCTAACGTTAATGGGCAATGTTACAGTGGGGCGCGAAAAATTCCGCGTTGTTCGCACATGATCTCAGGTACCCGCAGGTAGCGGCGGATTGTGTTATAAAAGTTGGTAATACGGCCCGCAGTGTAATGGAATTCATGGGACCCTTATTGCTTAACTTTGAATATACAATCGTAACTCACGGTCATGTAGCTCGTGCAACTCTTTCGCCGAGAAACAATTTCCTATTCTGTTATCACGAGCTACGCTGTTCACGCTGACAGGACTTAACTAATGTTGGCAGCAAAGTTAAACTTCAGCCAGTCGCAAATAACACACTACTATCATATAAAATCAGTGCCAGTATAAAGTGGCTAGGAGCTTCTAAGAAATATCAACTTAAGGTGGCATTAATAGCTCGAGTTTGAGTAGCTGTCAGCATACGAGTATTAATTGAACGAGCGAGCGAAGCGAGCGAAGTTCTCCGAGTCTACTGGAACAATCCGGCGTTTGTATGTATGTTTGTATGTATGAATGTTCGTTCGACGATAACTTGAGTAAATTTGGTCCGATCGTTATAAAATTTGGTAGGCGGGTATATAAAATTAGAATATTGTTTAAGTTCGAACATGAGTCAAATCGGTTGAGGGGTTGCTGAGATATGGGGTTGTTAAGTTTATATTGGGTCGCGAGTTCACAGTTTGCGGCGAACCACTAGTAGACACTACAGGGTGTATTGGAATTCGATAGCGGAACTTTAAGTAGGCTGTCTACTGATCAATACAAACAACTTGTACTAGGTGGCGAAAAAGTTAAAGTGAAAAAAATATCAGCTGTTCCATAAAAAAGGTCGACTCAGTACTGCACCAAATGTATGAAACAGCTGATATTTTTTCGCTCCATGTTTCTAGCCACCTTTTACAAGTTGTTTGTATTGATCAATAGACAGCCTACTTAAAGTTCCGCTATCGACTTACAGTGCACCCTGTAGTTTGAGTTTGACATTGACATTAGCCAAGGTTTCAAGTCGGTGATTTTGTTTTCTGAGATCACCTACTTGAGCTCGAGCTGACGACTATTAATGCCACCCTAATGTTTTTTTCTATGCTGAAATGCACTTTACACTACACCTTATACTACACTTTATACTTTAGACTTTAATGACACCCTAAGTGTCAGATAGATACTGCTGAAAAAAAAATAATGGTGCCTGACAGGAATACTGACTTGTATGAAAATGCGTCGTGATAAGTGTTTCATCTATCCTACTTCCTACTTCCTATCCTACTTATATTATAAATGCGAAAGTTTGTGAGTGAGTGAGTGAGTGAGTGAGTGTGTTTGTTACCTTATAACGCTGAATCCGCTGGACGGATTTGGATGAAATTTGGAATGTAGATAACTGAGACATCAGAATAACATATAGGCTACATATTATCACGCTTTGGTGCTTAGGAGCAAAATAAACACACAAAGATTATCATATAGTGGCTATTTGTATAAAAGTGAACGACACAACCATTTACCAAAGACCCTCTGTTATCACGTAGCGTTGAGCTATTTACTTTCCTAAATCCATATAAAACTGAACAACGGTGAATTTTAATGCACCAAACAGGTCCAAATGTGCCGCAAAACTCAAACGATGCACAACAGTGAAGAAGTTGTTTTTAATTATCGCTGTCATCCATCACTGTCACAAAAATGGTATATCAACAAAGCAATAAAGAAAAATCTACAAGTTTAATTACTCAAAACAGGCAAAAAACATAAGTTCAGTGATAGCTACTTACAATCTGAAAGAGCCAATAAATCCTTACTTTAAAAACTCTGCATCCAGCAGTTTTATCAAAGCTCTTTTCAAAGTTGCGGTTGCATCCTGAGATCTTTTGGCCAGACGAGATGGGACGTCCGTTGAGTGCATTGCTGATTGCTGGTTATTCAGGGAAGAATAGGATAGGATGCACCAGACCTCGAAGAAATATAAAGATACGATGTTCTGACCAAAAAATCAGCTGTGCGTACTGTGCAAGTGTAGAGTCCCGAGCGACCATAGGCGCATAACATCAGCCATTGATGGTGTAACATTAGTACCATGATCGCTTTATTTCCATTAAGTAAGTACCTAGGACTGGACACTGGACAGGTGCACTTTTACATAATATCATAGTCGCCTATTCATTGTTGACAACTCTGATAGGATCCACATACTTCAGACTGACGAGAAGATTGGAGCATGTGAAAATCCCTGAACCGCCTGCGTGGTGGTGTTGCCCGCATGAAAGATATGTGAGAAATAGAGCCAGAAGAGGTGTTTTGTTCCTATCTTAAACCATACCGACAACTTCGCGTCGTGTTACCTGTCCTGATGCTCCACAGTGCAGCTTATCGGATTTCCTGGAGGCGACCCCAGTGGGACGTGTGTGTGTGACACTTTCAACACGAAAGAAGACTATGACCCACGATTAAAAACGGTTGTTTCAGACTATGGAATCGTAGATGCTAAGAAGACGCGTTGGGTGTTTCAGAAGAGTAGCTCATAGAACACTATTCAATGTGATAGAAATAATATGGTTAAGTATCTCCTGATATTATCTCATATTTTCTGGTGTCAGAACCCAATTATTATGATCGTTCTCTTTGAAATGGTATGATGCAAAATAAAAAATAAAATAAAATTTCTTAAATTTTTCTCTGTTAAGTAACTTTGTGCCTATAATACGAGAAGGTGACGCTAACTAGCTCTGTTGGAGATCTTTTACAGTTTTATTTAACGCCAGAGAGATGTTGAGACCTGTGACGTATTGCAGCGAATGCTGATAAATATTCATTCACCAAACAGCGCAAGCCAACGAGATGTACTTGGGTATCAAACTATACGCATTAGGGCTCTCTAACATCGGTAGAGGCAGGGTCCACAACGACCACAAAGGACACAAAGGCACGAAGACTTGGGGCGAGACCAACTGAACAGAGACAACCCAGACCGAAAGTTTGCAATAAGGAGTAGCAGATTAGCGGACTCAAAATAATAGGATAGGGCTAAAAAGAAAAGATAATCTTTGAGTGTTTCTTGAAATGTTAAATCAGTTAGACGCCTATAACAGTAGGTATCTGCATCTTTGCTCCGTTCAGTTTGGAAGAAGCAGATAACGGGTCCACGGGAGCGAAATCTCGGGCCAACGCTTTGATAGTGCAGGGGGTGAGTTTTAAGTACATCATACCTACTAGGTGGTAAAAAATATGCTAGGTACAATTTGCAAAATCACCACGTTTATCCTTTTTCTTTTAGCCACGTGAATGAGGTCGTGGGCACTAGCTATCAACACTAATATTATAAAGAGGAAAAGTTTGTAAGTATGTACGTATGTAGGGGGTAATCTCCAAAACTACTCATCCGATTATAAAAATTCCTTCACTAATGGGAAGCTACGTTATTGCTGAGTGCTATAAGCTATGTTTAATTGTGATAACGGGAAAAAAACTAAGTCTGCGCGGACGAAGTCGCGGGCAAAAGCTAGTTAATTATAACGTCCAATGGCCATAATATTACCAAACCGTACCTACTAACATCCACGGAGACTACTGACAAACTGTAACTTTAATTAGCGCATGTAAATGCAGTTCGTATTGTTTAACGTTTAAGCCGATAGGTTCACTACATTAGTTTAATGAAGATATATGACGCAACCGCAAATGTGTCTGATGCGCTGGTCATAGAAAAATATCATACAGAAAGATCTTAATTTGGCCGGTTTGCAATTGCACAGCTTTTCGTTCAAGTCAACACTATGAAGTGGGTGTAAACTTAGGTCTTAATGTCTAATGTGAGTGAAAGTCCCACTGAACGCTGCTGTATAATCATCTCATTACGGAGATGCAAAGGCCTTAGTATTCGAGGTAGGTTATTGGAGGTTTGAACGAAAAACTAAACCGAGTAGACCTTCTGTTTCTTATAAATCCATGCCCCCACTCTACGCTGAATCAACCAAGCAGTGTACGACGTATGTGCTTTCTGATGCTACGTAGTCGAATATACAGCTCGTCGCTCGTTTTATATAATAGCAACGGAAGTAACTTAACTTTGAGCTCTATTTACAGGTAGCTGTTGATGGAGATAAAAATGCTGCGGGGTAGAGACTGATGATTGCAACGCATTTTTATGAAACGCTTTCATTAAAAGTGTAAAAGTTGGGATTGTGTTTCTATTCATACTCTGTTTTCTATTCACCACGTCATTTTATTGTAGGTAATTTTAGCTACTTTTGGTAATTTCCGTTTAAAACGTGTCACTAAATTAAAACTAGGTCTTTGCATCTACGCAATGATATGATTTATGCAGCGTCCAGTGGCATCTCACCTATACCACCCTGACAGCTTAGTCGGCCTAGTTCATAGGAAAGACAGGTTAATACGTGTGGAGCCAACTAAGCCGCGGGTTTCCTCACAATGTTTTTCCTTCACCGTTAGTGAGTGGTATTACTAATTCAAATTCACAAATGTACCTACGTCCAACCTGGAACCTCTACCTTCAGAGTCCACTGTACATACTACTCACTAGACCACCACCGCTCCTCGTCACTAAACTAACGTATTTATTATTATTGAGGTTTTTAGATCCCGACCCAAAAAAATTGCCTATAAAAAGTTTCACGAAAAAGGCTTTGTTCATAATTATTCCAGCATTTACAAAAAGGAAATAATTAAAAGCAAAAAGCAAGTGTTGGCGCGCGCCTGAAAAACGATGCAAACAATACTGCGCTAAATATTCCAACACTTGATGGTTTTTTTGAACACATTAATAGACGGTTTGCGTTTGAATTGAATTAAAAATGCCTGCATGTTCCTACTTGCACAATAAAACGTATTTTTTATTGCACTAACACATATTTATAAAGCAAAAATTGTTACGCTGTTTGAAAAATTAAACGGTAGAGAAATCACAGTGATTCTGAAAAGGTAACTTTGTCATAGTTGGTATGCGTTACCTCATTGTGACAATGATACTAAAATCATTTCAGCACTGAAACTGAAATTCAAAATGTGAAAGTGTCACTGAGCAATATTTTACAAAAATATTGTTGAAACTACCCTCGTGTGAACGCGGTTTCTCAACTTTGTAACTGTTTTATTTGTAAAATATTATAATTCCGCGCAAGTTTGCAATATTTAAATGTTGCTTGCACTCTTGAGGGGACTTCGGAAGGTCGTGCAGGAATAAGTTATACAAGATACCCAAGTTTTCTGCCTGACTTTTAACTTTTACAAGTTGAGCACGAAACTAACGTGACCCGAGCTTCTTTCGGGCAAAAATTGTGAAACTTGCAAAATGTCAACATTTTACGAGTTGGCATTTAAAATGTGTCTTTTCTTCTCATCTTCTTTTAGAGTGGCATTAATAGTCCTCAGTTCAAGCTCGAGTTCAAGAAGTTGATCTCAGAAAACAAAAATGCTAATGTCAAGCCTTGGCTAATGTCAAGCTTGAGTATCTGTTAGCATATTAATAAACACTAGCTTGAGCTTGACATTGACATTAGCCAAGGCCTCAAGTCGGTGATTTTGTTTTCTGAGTTCACCTACTTGAGCTCGAGTTTGAGATGACGACTATGCGACCCTTGGACATAGACGCGTATGTCCGTGAGCGATAGCAAAGTCATGACTTTATTTCCATTACTTTCGGATTAAATTCGATCAACACCAGCAGAAGCGACACCCTGAGAATATTCGAGATTTAATTATAATATTTTTGCTCCAAAAACCCCGCGCAAACAACGAGGAAGTACTCGTAGCACGTAAACGAGGCTGAAACGTCGGAGAAAACAAGCTTATATAAATGTTTCTAACTTGGATATAGGATTAGCACTGCCAAGTAGGTATCTACTTACATTTGGGACGTATAATTTTGTGCTTGTTAAGAGGTTTAGCATATTATACATCTAACGTTACAGTTTAGGATGTGTATAAGAGGTCTTAACCATATTTAATTTGAAGTTATACGGGATAATTTTTAAATAGCTTTATTCCTAGAATGTGTCAACTTCTAAATAAGATTTCTAACAACTTCTGTTTCAAGAATAAGGCTATTAATAATTGCCTTACATAGACAAAAGTAAAAAATAACACAATATACAAAGCCTTATAAAACCACCTTATAAACTAAACTATAAACGTGACCTCAACAAGAGATGGCAATCTGCATTAGAGGTGAGAGACAGTAGATAGGTAGATAACTACAATCAAAATGCTATTAAAAAGTTGATACAGTTAACGTCGGATAGACAGAGATTGATCAAATCAAGCTTGTTAACTAGGCTAGGCTAATGCCTTTGCGTCAGACACACAGATATCGCAACTCTCGAACTACTCGGATCACGGATATTAATTTAAAGTTTATACACCTCGTACCACCCAACAGTGATGTGGTCTGATGTGAGTATTTCAGCGAAACATTGAGAAAAACTGTGAACCATCAAATTATTTTATCTGTCACTGTGACGTTTCAACTGACGGCATAAATTCTCCCGATTGGCGGGTGAGTATCGAAATACCACTGCCAAAAAGCAAAGTGGATGAGAGCAGAAACGAAGGAGTAATTTTATTTCAAAATTGATGATAATATTAATACAATGAGTTTCTAGAATTCGACATACATTTTTAATGATGTAACAATTACATAAACAGTTTTCAATTTAGTAAGCCTTTCTAAAGTCTCTTCTACATTTGTTGGCAACCGACACCGCCTCTTTTCTCTTTGGCTTTAATTTAAATTTGAAATATTGGTAAAATTCTAGTGTTCCAAACAATTGTAATAATTCAGTCAGTAAACGAGGATCACCAGAGCTGGGTTTCATTTTTGGTCGTCTTTTTCATTGGTGTCAGAAGTAATTTGAAGATGCAAACATGCCCACAATAACCAGAGCTCAGTCAAAAACCCAGCAACAAAACGAGTTAATAGTGAACCCAGTGCCAGTGCCTATTATCGAGGGTAGTGCTCCTATACCCAGTGACGGTGCCTCTATTTCCGGTGCCCTTGCACCCGGTGCCCATGCACCAGCATCGTCCAGCATACCTCAACTTATCGCTGCACACAGTTCGCCGCTCGTTCCTCACGACTCAGTACCGAAGTCGCTAGACCGCACCCTTGTGCGGCTATCACGTTCTACAAGCGAAGGTACCGCAGCGAAGACACGCACTAAATCCAGCGTGCGCTCCACCAATACTGTGAAGGCGCAACAGCTTGCCACAAGATTGGAACATGCTAGGCGTGTGGCCCAAATCGACGAGGAGATCGAAGCTGACCGCGCCGCAGATCGCGCCCAGCGCGCCGCACGTGAAAAAGCACTAGCGGATCTCGAGCTGCAGGCAGAACTAGCTGCCATTGCCAGCACTGCCTCCCGCAGCAGCTGCAGAGGAGATTACGTGGAAAAATGGTTAGTTGACTCTCATAAAAGTATTGTAGATTCAGAACACATTAATCCAGTGCAGACCCTTTGCAGGGAAACAAACCACGGCGCGGCCTATGGCCACGCCCATTTACTACCCGCTTCGCCAACACGTCCGTCGTTGCGCGATGCCGCGTTTACTACGTGTGAGGCCGGAGCTGCTTCCCGGTGCCCAATGCCCGGGCCTAAGCCTGCCGCAGCTCAAGCGTTCGCCCAGCCGCACTCTACAGCTCCCCCGTGCGGCGGCGGGCGCCTTTGTGAGAATGCTACGGACCGAAACACCACTTCACATTTACCTATGTTAGGCACACACCACTGTAGTGATGACTATTGTAATTTGAACAAAAATAAAACTAGCAATGAAGGTACACTAGACAATATAACTTTATTGGCGAACGCGATTGCAGACCTTGGCAAGAAGAAGATACGGGTGAGTGATATCCCTAAATTCACAGGCCGCGCGTTGGACTGGCTTCCTTTCAAGAGGGCCTTTGAGCAGTCCAAGGCTAGTTTTTCTCCGTGTGACAACATCAGCAGGCTTACTGCTGCCCTCCACGGTCCCGCGCACGAAGCCGTCGCCGTACTCCTCGCCTCTGCCGACAATCCGGAGCAAGTAATGGCTGCACTGGAAACCAGGTTCGCCCAGCCTGAGCACATAGTCCTCCAGCAGCTAGCTCTCGTCCGAGGTCTTCCAAGGCTCAACGCGTACGACGCCCCACGGGACCTCACTGTCTTCGCATGCCGAATCCGGAACTGTGTTGAAGTGATACGATTCCTCCATCAGCCCGAGTACCTCGCAGCTCCCGAACTGGTAAATACAGTCATCGGAAAACTGACTCCTCTCCTCAGAGCTAGGTGGGCTGACTTTGCAATGGCAAGAGTTGGCTCTGGCTTGTTCAAACTAGAGATTCTAGCGGCTTTTCTAGAGAACGAAGCTGATTTACAAATTAAATTTGGTTTTATTTCGCCAGAGTCGACAACTGTCAAAAGTCAACCTGTCAAGCCCGTCAAAGACAAAATATATTCTATTTCAGTCGACGAGGAACCAAAAAGTTCGCATACCTGTTTGTATTGCAACACAGATAAACACAACGTCAGCGATTGCCGTGAGTTCAAATCTCTTTCGTTGGACGAGCGCTGGCAATGGGTGCTAACAAACAAGGTTTGTCGAAAATGTTTGAGGAAAGGATCTCACCAATATAGTGGCTGCAGGAAAAGGTGCTCAGTAGAAGGCTGCACGGCCAAGAATCGGCACCATACACTTCTACACAGGTCTCAATCGGCTACAACAGCTCATGTGGAAGTACAGTCGAGCCCGTCAACCTCTTCAAGTTTGGAGGTACAGTCTACAATACAAATTCCCTGCACTAGTAACGACTCTGCTAACTTTGAAGATAAACAGCCATCAGCAATCGTAGCCCATAGCATTTCGCCTCCCAAATTTTCCAGTCTCAAGCCACTTCTCAAAGTGATAGCGGTCACCATTACCGGGCCTCTATGTAGCATAGACACGTATGCCCTTCTCGACGATGGAAGCTCGGTAACCCTTTTAGACCAGTCAGTGGCGGACTTAGTGGGGGCCAAGGGCTCTACAAGTAAATTAAATATTGATTGTATTGGCGGTTTAACTAGACAATGTGAGGTAAGTTATGTTGACATTCAAGTCAAGGGCCGCCATAGTGCGGACACTTTCAACATAAGTGCGCGATCCATTTCAAATCTAGGTATAGCTAGTCAGTCGGCGCATTTAGATGATATTGTCCAGTATCGATATTTGTCAGACCTGGTGGACGAACTCTGTTACGACGTTGCTAAGCCGATGTTGCTGATAGGCACTGATAACTGGCAGGTGACGCTCCCCAAAGCCGTCCGCCGTGGGTCTCGTTGCCAGCCGGCAGCCGCCCACACACCCTTGGGATGGGTCTTGTTCGGCTACATATCGTATAGACCTAATGTAGAGGCATCCGTCAATCACGTCTCCATGGCTGGCGATGATGAATCTTCGCTAGATGTTCTTGTCAAAGATTACTTTAAATTGGATTCTATCGGAATAACGAAGGTGGATCACCGTAGTGCCACTGACGAACGTGCTTTACAGATCCTAGAAGATACAACCAAGCGTTTAGATTCGGGTAGATTCGAAACCGGGCTATTATGGCGAGATAATATTTCTTTTGTTCCTGAGAGCCGTGAGCTAGCTTCAGCCCGCTTTACTAGTCTCGAGCGCAAGATGGCTAAAGATAGCTCTTATGCAGACGCTTACAGACAAAACATACAAGGTATGATTAGTAAGGGCTATGCCGAGTTATGTGAAGGACCACCTTCAGGCCCTATGCCGTGGTACCTTCCTCATTTTGGAGTCGTACATCCACAGAAAAAGAAACTGCGTGTAGTCCATGACGCGGCAGCGAAGTGTGCTGGAGTGAGCCTCAACTCACTTCTTTTAACCGGTCCTGACCTACTTCAGCCATTGCTTTCTATAGCTATGAGATTTAGAGAACGTTTAGTTGCTCTATCAGGAGACATCAGAGAAATGTTTCCCCAAATCAAGATTAGACCTGAGGATAGAGATTCTCAGCGCTTCTTGTGGAGAGATAACCCAGACCTACCACTGCAAGAATATCGTATGTCCTCAATGATTTTTGGAGCAGTATCCAGTCCATGTACCGCACTATGGGTTAAGAACAAGAATGCCGGTCAATTTCTTCAAGAATACCCTGATGCTGTTCGATCCATCATTGAGGACCATTACATGGACGATTTCTTGGGCAGCTTTGTCAGTAATGAAGAGGCGGCTAAGCGAGCCTCTGAGATATTAATGATTCACAAAGCGGGTTGTTTCGAAATGAGGTCTTGGGTTTCTAATCGCAAAGAGGCGTTGGCCTCGATTCCCTCAGATCTACGAGCAACTGATGTGTCCGAAGTGAGTTTAGGCCCAACCTCCCCTTCGCAAGTTCGTGTGCTAGGTATTACTTGGAGCATAAATGACGACAAACTCTACTTTATAAAGTGTCTACCAAAGCTTCCCACAAAGTTTTCTAAGCGCTCCGTTCTATCTTTATTGATGTCAATATATGACCCTTTAGGGTTTTTAACCCCTATCATAATGAAGGGCCGTGTGCTATTCCAGAAAACATGGAAACTAGGAATTGATTGGGATAAGAGTTTACCTGACTCTGCGATACAGAACTGGAAAAGTTGGTTTTTCGAAATTCAAAATTTAGCTAACAGCTCTATTCCTAGATGTTATTTGAATAGCACCAGTCCCATTAATGATGTTCAGTTACATTTATTTGCGGACGCTAGTGAGCGAGCTTACGCCTGTGTTGCCTTTTGGCGTTTTACTTATGAAGACGGCGGCGTAAGCTTGTCTCTCATTGGGGGAAAGGGTCGCCTAGCGCCCCTTAAACCTGTATCAATCCCTAGATTGGAATTACAAGCGGGCCTTATCGCCGCTCGTTATAGCGTCTATATTACAGACGCACATACACGAAAACCTAATGCTACCTTTTATTGGACTGACTCCCTTACAGTCTTAAAATGGCTCCGTAGCGACGCCTGCATGTTTAAAGCTTTCGTTTCGTTTCGTGTTGGAGAGATTGTTGAAACTACTAATGTTCGCGATTGGAGATATGTTCCTACAGCTCTAAACATCGCCGACGACGCTACTCGGGACAACGGGGAGTTTTCATTGTGTTCACGTTGGTTTACTGGCCCAGCCTTTCTTCTGCTACCTGAAAACCAGTGGCCCAGTGAACCAAAATGCAATGTTCCTCCGGTCACGGAAGAAATGAAAAAACTTTCTGATGCGACTGGAGCTTTAGTCGGTTATACGACGCAACTTCCAACCCTGTCACCGGTTGTCGCCAACCATCAGCGGTTTAGCAGCTGGTTGCGCCTTCTCAGGGCAACCGCTCGCGTTCATCAATCGGCTTACGTTTTTCGATCTCTGTTATTGCGAAATTCTAAAATATCTGATTCTTCGCGCGATCATTCCAACTTACGTTTGCTTAATGTTACAGATCTCAACGTTGCCGAGATCCATTTATTCAGACAGTCACAACTAGATTCATTCCCTGATGAACTCATTCGTGTTCAAGCAGCACGCCCCGTCTCGAACGATAGTAGACTTAAGAACATTTCACTTTTGTATGGAGAGGATAGGCTTATTCGGCTATCCGGACGCACCGCTGCTACGACGGCTATTGATTCTCACCCGATTGTGCTTGATGGCAAACACCCTATCACCAGACTGTTAATAAGCTTATACCATGTCAAGTTTGCGCATGGGAACCACGAGCTGGTGGTGAACGAGTTGCGCCAAAGGTACTTTATTCTTAGCCTGAGACCAGCCGTGCGAAGAATATCTCAGAGATGCCAAGTCTGCCAGAACCGTAAAACCAAGCCTGTAATTCCACCCACTGGAGATTTGCCAGAGGCTAGATTGGCGCATCACGAGCGTCCCTTTACCCACGTTGGTATAGACTACTTTGGGCCCTTAAACGTTTCCATATGCAGGCGGACTGCGAAGAGGTGGATTGCCCTTTTCACCTGCATGACGATTCGAGCAATTCACATTGAGATCGTTGATAATCTCACATCGGACTCTGCCTTGATGGCTTTACGGCGTTTCATAGCAAGAAGAGGCTGCCCATCCCACATTTACTCTGACAATGGAACATCTTTCGTTGGCACAGTCAAGATTCTTCCAGAACTTTTCAACTTCTGCGCGAATGAAAAGATCGTGTGGCACTTCACGCCGCCGTCCGCGCCCTTTATGGGTGGATGCTGGGAGCGTATGGTACGATCCGTCAAGAACGCTCTTTCAGTAACACTCAAAGACCGAACACTAAAAGAGGAGGTCCTTCACTCCCTCCTTCTAGAGGCCGAGTGCGTCGTTAACTCTAGACCACTCACGCATGTACCAGTCGACGAGGACTCGGACCACGCAATTACTCCTTTTTCCTTCCTCATTGGGAGCTCCAGTGGTGGCCCTCAGACGAAACTCTTTGATGACGCAGACTTGTATAAACGTGCACATTGGAGAAAGGCGCAGAGGCTTGCCGATCACTTCTGGCAGCGTTTTGTTAAGGAGTACCTGCCGCAGCTCGTCCCACGCAAAGAGATACCGAAATCAAGGCAGCTGAAAACTGGCGACCTGGTGTTTATAGCGGATGGAACTCTGCCTAGAAGCAGTTGGCCTCGTGGCCGAATAGCTGCGACCTATCCGGGCAAGGATGGGATTGTCAGGGTCGTAGATGTCGCTACGACGGGAGGAGGTGTGCTGCGACGTCCGTCGCGCAAGGTGGCGTTGCTGGTTGCCGGCCAATAGGTATTTGGTGCATCACACCGTCGGGGGCCATGTTGGCAACCGACACCGCCTCTTTTCTCTTTGGCTTTAATTTAAATTTGAAATATTGGTAAAATTCTAGTGTTCCAAACAATTGTAATAATTCAGTCAGTAAACGAGGATCACCAGAGCTGGGTTTCATTTTTGGTCGTCTTTTTCAACATTTGTACAACCACACGGACGTCGTTGCCGCAGAGTCTGACACAAAACGTTTTTTAGACGGAGTAGCCTGGCGCAGCATCCATCCATCCTCCTCTCAGCTAACTTAGTCTTTTTAGTCCGCACAATTGACTTTGGATCGAAAAAAAAAAACGTAGAAACAGTAATTTTATTTCAATTTTGGTAAAAATAAGTTGGACGCTTGGAATTCCTCACGTAGATTGTAGGTAATACCGTCACCAACGACGAGGTCTTTACACGATGAGATTTAGCATGTCTGAACGTGAACCGTCCCTTGTCCCCAGGTGGCGAGGGGCAGGAGCACGGGCCGGTGTTCCTGCTGGAGCCCCCGCCGCGGCTGCTGCTGTCCAACGGGACCGGCGCACGAGTCTCGTGCGCAGCGCACGGGGCGCCCGCGCCCGGGGTCGCCTGGCAGACCGGTGACGGGGCGCCCGTCGACGACGTGCCTGGTCTGAGGTGAGTGTGAGCCAGTGTGAGACAGTGTGAGGGTCTCGTGCGCGGCGCACGGGGCGCCCGCGCCCGGGGTCGCCTGGCAGACCGGCGACGGGGCGCCCGTGGACGACGTGCCTGGTCTGAGGTGAGTGTGAGCCAGTGTGAGACAGTGTGAAGGTCTCGTGCGCGGCGCACGGGGCGCCCGCGCCCGGGGTCGCCTGGCAGACCGGTGACGGGGCGCCCGTCGACGACGTGCCTGGTCTGAGGTGAGTGTGAGCCAGTGTGAGACAGTGTGAGGGTCTCGTGCGCGGCGCACGGGGCGCCCGCGCCCGGGGTCGCCTGGCAGACCGGCGACGGGGCGCCCGTGGACGACGTGCCTGGTCTGAGGTGAGTGTGAGCCAGTGTGAGACAGTGTGAGGGTCTCGTGCGCGGCGCACGGGGCGCCCGCGCCCGGGGTCGCCTGGCAGACCGGCGACGGGGCGCCCGTGGACGACGTGCCTGGTCTGAGGTGAGTGTGAGCCAGTGTGAGACAGTGTGAGGGTCTCGTGCGCGGCGCACGGGGCGCCCGCGCCCTGGGTCGCCTGGCAGACCGGCGACGGGGCGCCCGTCGACGACGTGCCTGGTCTGAGGTGAGTGTGAGCCAGTGTGAGACAGTGTGAGGGTCTCGTGCGCGGCGCACGGGGCGCCCGCGCCCGGGGTCGCCTGGCAGACCGGCGACGGGGCGCCCGTGGACGACGTGCCTGGTCTGAGGTGAGTGTGAGCCAGTGTGAGACAGTGTGAGGGTCTCGTGCGCGGCGCACGGGGCGCCCGCGCCCGGGGTCGCCTGGCAGACCGGCGACGGGGCGCCCGTCGACGACGTGCCTGGTGAGTGTGAGCCACTGTGAGACAGTGTGAACCAGTGTGAGATACCGTGAGCCAGTGTAAGCTGGCCGGGATGCTCGCCTAAACTGTTATCAGCGGCACAGCTGACGCACAAATTAAGAAAGTACCAAGTAAATGAATACTGACATTATATTAGCACTAAAACAACGTTGATTTTATGTTTTTTTCCGTGAGTACTCAGAGTTCATTTGTTCTGATTTAAGCCAGTTTTAGTAATAGTATCCTACTTAAAATGTTTTTTTTCCGGGAAACCATCATAGTAAAATGTAAAGTAAATGAAAGTCGTATTTTAATAGAGCAGGTGCCGAGTGGATCTCATTTGGCAATATGGCGGCGCGATATATTCCACGAACACAAGAATATAAATTCTGTTTCGAGCTTCTCGGAAAGTTGGAAAATGGAGATCAATTTCTGGATCCGGAATTAAGTAAGCTTTCAGCTGTGCTTAACTAATTAGTCGTTTGTTTCCCCTATTAGCTAAAAAGAATCAATGAAACGAAAATAACCGTGAGTTTTTAAATAAATAAATTGGAACGAATTGGTCCACTAGGCACGTTTTATACCAAAGCTAAGACCACAAAATGTTTGCTTACTAATGTGATTTTTTTTTCACCGATCTAATCGGTCACCAATCTAAAAACCCATTATTATTTTAATATTATTTCCATTGATGCCAATAACTTTAATCTATATATACAGGGTGTTAAAAGACCGCCAACAAAGCGGGAAACCACGAATTGTCCTCATCATAAGGAATATTTTTACCCGACTACGCGAAGCAAAAAGGAGGGTTATGATTTTAGCAGCCTATGTATGTATGTATGTATGTATGTATGTATGTATGTATGTATGTATGTATGTGTGGGATTGGGTGCACTTCAGTGAAAACGATTGTGTCAATTCCACAGTAATAATTTTTGTTTTTAATCAGTCCAACAGAGTTTAGAAGGCTAGAGGAGCGAAAGTCACACTGATAGATAGAGAAGGAAACGCGGAAACCGATAGCACTGATAGTCTGGAGAAAGCACTGGTTAGATAGGTAAGAAAGGCGAGATCGCGGATTGTGCGCAGCAAATGGTTTGCGAGGCGGGCCGAGCGTAGGTTCAGCCAGGAAGCCGATCGGTGCTGCACTGCCGTGGTCGCGCTGCATGTGGGGCCCGGTTCTCTCCGCGCCCCCGCGCGCCGCACCTCAGGCGTCCCTGCGCCTGAGCAGGTTACGAGGCCGCTACACCACCCCCTTCGGAGTGTGAAAGTTCTGAGGAAAAGAATATTGGAAATTTTACAACACGGCCCGATCGCGTGGTGCGGACCGGGTGATCCGTAGTAGCGGGCTGTACAGGTGCAGGTGTGCTGATTGGTATGTCTGCCAATCTATAGGCTGGTTTGACTCTATCGATTGAGACGGTCACTGGTCCTCTGTTCAATTCTACAGTGACGGTCTTGGCTGTTCTATGGGTAACACGATGTGGTCCGGTGTATGGTGCTTCTAGAGCACCTCGCAAAGCGTCCTTACGTAGGAAAACGTGCGTCGTAGTTTTTAAATCGTCGTGCACGAAAACAGGTCTGCTGCTATGTTTGGAGGCAGGCTGTGGTCTGATTTGAGCCATGCAATCCATCAGCTGGGCCACAAAGGCAGATGGTTCTGGGGTAAGTGATTGAGATTGACTGATAAACTCACCAGGGATCTTGAGTGGCTCACCATATACCAGTTCCGCTGATGAGCATTTTAGGTCCTCTTTCCAAGCTGTCCTTAAACCGAGCAAGACGACAGGGAGTACGTCCGTCCATCTCTTCTCGCCATGGGCCATAATGGCCGCCTTTAGCGTTCTGTGTAACCGCTCGATCATCCCATTCGCCGCAGGGTGGTAGGCGGTCGTGTGTTGAAGGCGGATGCCGCAGAGTGCAGTCAGCGCCTTAAACAGATGTGAGGTGAATTGGCGCCCCTGATCCGTGGTTAGAATCTGTGGACAACCAAATCGTGATATCCATGTTTCGTTAAATGCTCTGGCGACAGTTTCAGCAGTTATGTCCTTTAAAGGCACTACTTCCGGCCAACGTGTGTATCTGTCGGTTGCTGTTAGACAATATTTGTATTCGTCTGATGGTGGCAGAGGTCCAATAAGATCTATATGAACGTGGTTGAAACGCCCTTCTGGCAACTTAAAGTCACCTAGTGGTGAAGATGTATGGCGCTGTACCTTAGATCTCTGGCAGGACTCACAGGTTTGAACCCAGGCACGGCAATCTTTGCGTACTGAGGGCCATACAAACCGCTCTGCAATCAGTCTCGCAGTGGACTTTTTCCCAGGGTGGCTCAAGGAGTGGAGTGACTCGAAGATCGGCCGACGCAGCTCCTTTGTAATAAAAGGACGAGGCCTCGGCTGGGATACATCACAGTATAGAGTTACGTTGGTACCTGGTATTGGTATATTGGTCTTCTCCATCTTGAGCGAAGTCGTTCCAGCAAGAAGTTCGGCTAGCTCTGTGTCATCTCGTTGGGAGCTGGCGAGAGTCGCGAAGTCAGGTGGAGTGGTAATTGCCTCAATTCGTGACAAGGTATCGGCGGGAATATTATCCTTACCAGCGATGTGGCGTATATCGGTGGTAAATTGCGACACGTAGTCCAAGTGATTAAATTGTCTCGGTGAGCAATGTCGGTCCTTTTGCTGGAAGGCGTAGGTGATGGGCTTGTGGTCCGTGTAGACGACAAAGTGCCTGCCCTCGACCATGTATCGAAAATGCTTTACTCCAGTGTAAATAGCTAAAAGCTCTCGGTCATAAGCGCTATACATAGTTTGGGCCTTGTTCATCTTTTTAGAAAAGAAAGCCAGCGGTTGCCATTCTCCTTCGACTAGCTGTTGGATCACCGCGCCCAGGGCTGTGTTTGAAGCATCAGTTACAAGAGCGAGCGGTGCGTCTATTATAGGATGAGCTAAGAGAGTGGATCGTGCCATGCTGGATTTACATTTCTCGAAAGCCTCCATCAGATCTGGTGACCAAGTAAGCGGGGATGTACCTTTGATTTTGGGTCCAGAAAGCATGTCGTGCAAAGGGGCTTGTTCTTCGGCGGCGTGCGGTATGAAACGGCGGTAAAAATTAAGCATGCCAAGAAAGCGACGTAAGCCATTGACAGTCTTTGGAGGAGGGTATTCTGTAATCGCCTTGACTTTATCCTCGAGTGGGCGCGTGCCTTCTGCTGAGATAAGAAAACCAAGGAACGTTACCTCACTTTGGCCAAAACAGCACTTCCCTTCGTTGATGAGAAGTCCGTATTCTTGTAGCCTCTCACAAAGTTGTCGCAGGTGCTGCAGGTGTTCGTTCTGGTTTCTGGAATATACCAAAATGTCATCGATATATGAGTAACAGAAATCCAAACCGCGTAAAACTTCGTCTAGAAATCTTTGGAATGTCTGGGCAGCATTCATAAGCCCAAATGACATAAAAGGAAATTCGAACATCCCAAATGGGGTAGTTATTGCCGTCTTTGGGATATCCTCGTGGTATACTGGGATTTGATTGTAGGCTTTGACCAGGTCTATCTTGGAAAATACGGTACAACCAGCTAATCTGTGCGCGTAGTCCTCTATGTGTCTTATAGGGTACCTGTCAGGTATAGTGCGTGCATTTAGGGCACGGTAGTCGCCGCAGGGTCTCCAGCCATTTTGTTTCGGCGCCAGGTGCAAGGCGGATGCCCAGGGCGAGTCGGATGGGCGAGCGGTGCCATCTGCAACCATGTCCTCAAACTGTCCCTTCGCTATTTTCAGACGGTCGGATGCGAGCCGGCGAGGTCTGCAAAATACTGGAGGTCCAGATGTCGTACGTATGTAGTGTACGGTTGAGTGTTTGGCTTGGCGAAATACTCCTGACGGCTTGATCAAAGCTGGATACTGAGCCAATAAATGGTGGTACTCACTTTGTCCGGTGATTACTTTTATGCTGGGATGCTGACAATTCGTGGCCGAACCTGGTGAGGAGAGTGTGGTTAGGCTGTCGAGCAATCGCCGGTTTCTGCAATCAACCAAAAGTCCGTAATGAGAAATAAAGTCTGCTCCGATTATTGGTTTGTCCACATTCGCGACGACAAAATTCCATACAAAATCGCGGCGCAAGCCTAGGTCCAGGTGCATGGTCATGGTCCCGTAGGTATTTATTATAGTCCCGTTGGCGGCGGTGAGTTTATACTCTGTAGAATCTCTGTACTGCTGCAGAAAACTGCGGGGCAGAACGCAGAGATCGGAGCGCTCTGGTCGGGGTCACCAAATGTGGGATTGGGTGCACTTCAGTGAAAACGATTGTGTCAATTCCACAGTAATAATTTTTGTTTTTAATCAGTCCAACAGAGTTTAGAAGGCTAGAGGAGCGAAAGTCACACTGATAGATAGAGAAGGAAACGCGGAAACCGATAGCACTGATAGTCTGGAGAAAGCACTGGTTAGATAGGTAAGAAAGGCGAGATCGCGGATTGTGCGCAGCAAATGGTTTGCGAGGCGGGCCGAGCGTAGGTTCAGCCAGGAAGCCGATCGGTGCTGCACTGCCGTGGTCGCGCTGCATGTGGGGCCCGGTTCTCTCCGCGCCCCCGCGCGCCGCACCTCAGGCGTCCCTGCGCCTGAGCAGGTTACGAGGCCGCTACATATGTATGTATGTATGTATGTATGTATGTATGTTTGTGTGTTCATCTGTTCCCTCGCAGAGCCTAAACTACTCGGCCGATTTCAACAAATGAGGTGTCGTTGGATTCGTCTTAATCACCCAGGTAACATAGGATAGTTTAATTTTGAAAAAAACCAAGATGGCGGCTGTGCTGCGCCCTAAAGTGGTGGGCCTAAAAATAAAAATTATCGGATACCATCGTCATGGGTATCAAATGAAAGGGCTTTAAAAGACCTTTTCAAAAATGTATAACACATGTAGCGTCAACATAAAAAATAGAACAAAACATTCCAAAATGTGTTTTTTTTTTGCCCTTCTTGGTTCTATTCTGGGTGATAGTCCAAATGACTTACTAAAAAGCTCAAAAAAAATAGAAGTTAAAAACTAAAACCCGACTACTAAAAGGCTTAAAACAAGACCTGTTTATCCTTAAAATAGACTCATAGATAATTAATCGTAGTCGGAGGACACCACATTCGCATTTGATAAACCGATGGCCTCCGACTACGATTAATTATCTATGAGTCTATTTTAAGGATAAACAGGTCTTGTTTTAAGCCTTTTAGTAGTCGGGTTTTAGTTTTTAACTTCTATTTTTTTTTGCCCAAGGAACTATGCCTGGGAAATCAACGGTTTCCGAGATAATGAGGTTCAAAGTCGGACTTTTCAAAACTTTTTTTTTACAGTAATGCATTTAGTATCCAGTTCTTAACATACCTTCTCAAGAAGCCATATCAAAATTATGAATATTTCTTGCAAAAAACGACGTTAAAATTGCAACCCGCAATGTATTCTAAACATCGGCACTTCAAGCTTGAGTAACATAAACTGATACCTACGCTTGCGCAATATGACTTCTGTGCGTTATACGTCCATTGCGTTATAAAATATTTTTCAAAATTACAACCTAAAAAACCAAAATTATTTCCCAGCAATAATTTATCGAAAAAGTACTTTGTTTTGGTGTCTAGTATGCGTGGCTTTCGGGTCTGTTGGCGGTCTTTTAACACCCTGTATAAAAGGCTTAGGGTGACTGACTCATCACGCTACAGCCCAAACGGCTGAACCTATAAGTATGAAATTTGGACAAAAGTTGCGTTATATGGTGGAGGGTTCATTTAACAAGCGATTTTTTTTATTTAACCCTTAAAATTTGAACGTCAAAATTTGTATGGAAATGTCAAGTTAACTCGGAGTTAGTTTGCTAACCCTGAGTGACGCAAGTCCGCCTAAGTGGGTCAAAATAGGGCTGAAAGTGTGTATGGGAAAAAATTTTTTTTTGGTCTTTTGTTCTTAAATCTTAATTTTTTGTACTTTTTTTAAAAAATGACTTGACACCTATTTCAGATTTTTTCTCATTTCTATGTTCTTAAGGGTTAAAATGGGTGCCAAAGTTTTTCGATTTTTTTCACCAGTTACGATCGATGCTGGAACAAAACCGCTAATGCCACAACAGTGAAAATTTGACAATAGTTGTAATTTGTGGACACGCTACGGGTTAAGACAGATTTACTTCAAGTTTAACCCTCAAGGCGATAAAAATGGGGTCCAAAGTTAGTATGAAAAAAAAAATTTTTTTGTCCGGATTTACTTGCAACTAAGAATTCGTATATTAAATCAAAAATAATTTAACACCTGTTTAAGCTTTTTTCTAATTTTAGCCGTTTAAGGGTTAAACGAGGTTGAAATGTATGAATATTTTTCGTGATGTAGTGTCAACGTCGGGCCCAAACCATTTAAGCTACAACTATGAAATTGAAACTACAATAGCGTTTTGTAGCAAAACTACCCACCATGAAGAAAAAAATATAATTTTAACCCGCCAAATGCCCAAACCGGGGTTCAAAGTTTGTATGAAATAAAAAATTTTCTTGGTCCAATTTACTTGAAATTTAGTATTTGTATATTTAATAAGAAACAATTAAATACGTGTTTCAGCGTTTTTCAAAATTCTGCCCACCAACGGGTTAAAAGGGGTAGAAAAGTTTGAAGATTTTTCCTGATTTAGTATCAATGCCAGGCCTAAACCATTAAAGCTACAACTATGAAATTGAAACTGCAGTAGTGTTTTGTGGCAAAACTACCTACCATGAAGAAAAAAATATAATTTTAACCCTTCAAATGCCCAAACCAGGGTTCAAAGTTTGTATGAAATAAAAATTTTTTTTCGTGCGATTTACTTGAAATTAAGTATTAGTATACTAAATCAGAAAAAATCAAACACGTGTTTCAGCGTTTTTCTCATTTCAGCCAATGAAGGGTTAAAATGGGTGGAAACGTTGAAGTTTTTTTCCTGATGTAGTAGCAATGCTGGGCCCAAACCATTGAAGCTACAACTTTGAAATTGAATGTGCAGTTGCATTTTATAGCATTACTACCCACCATCAAGAAAAAAATATAATTTTAACCCTTCAAATGCCCAAACCGGGGTTCAAAGTTTGTATGAAATAAAAAAATTTTTTGGTCCAATTTACTTGATACTTAGTATTTGTATATTAAATAAGAAACCATTAAACACGTGTTTCAGCGTATTTCAAATTTCTGTCCACAAAAGGGTTAAAAGGGGTAGAAAAGTTTGAAGATTTTTCCTGATGTAGTATCAATGCCAGGCCTAAACCATTAAAGGTACAACTATGAAATTGAAACTGCAGTAGTGTTTTGTGGCAAAACTACCTACCATGAAAAAAAGAATATAATATTAACCCTTTAAATCCCCAAACCGGGGTTCAAAGTTTGTATGAAATAAAATTTTTTCTTGGTCCGATTTACTTCAAACTAAGTATTCGTATACTAAATCAGAAATAATTAAACACGTGTTTCAGCATTTTTCTCATTTCAGCGAATGAAGGGTTAAAATGGGTGGAAACGTTGAAGATTTTTCCCTGATAAAGTAGCAATGCTGGGTCCAAACCATTCAAGTTAGAACTTTGAAATTTGAAACACAGTTGCGTTTTATAGCAAAACTACCAACCATGACGAAAAAAGCAATAATGTTAATCCTTGAAATGCCCAAACCGGGGTTAAAAGTTTGTATGAAATACATTTTTTTTGTCTGTTATACTTGATACGAATACTTATGCTAAAACAGAAATAATCAAACACGTGTTTCAGCAATTTTCTCATTTCAGCGAATGAAGGGTTAAAATGGGTGGAAACGTTGAATAATTTTCTCTGATGTAGTAGCAATGCTGGGCCCAACCCATTTAAGTTACAACTTTGAAAAACTACAGTTGCGTTTTATAGCAAAACTACCAACCATGAAGATAGATAGATAGATAGAGAACACTTTATTGTACACCAGAAATTAAATGTTAACAGGATTGATGAAGAAAAAAGTAATAATGTTAACTCTAAAACGGCCAAAATGGGGTTCAACATTTGTATGAAATTATCATTTTATTGGGTCAGATTAACTTGAAACTAAGTAGTCGTGTATTAAATCAGAAATAATAATTAAACTCATGTTTCAGCATCAAAAAGGGTGGAAACATTTTAAGAGTTTTCCTGATGTAGTATCAATAACAATGCTGGAACCTTTATAGCTACAACTATTCAATGAACATTTAACTACAGTTGCGTTTTATAGCAAATCTACTAAGTGTGAAGAAAACAATAATAATGATAAACCTAAAACGGCCAAAAAGGTTCAAAGTATGTATTTATTTTTTTGTTGGATTCATTTGATCTTTACCAATTTGGTCACACACATACACAACACATACACTTCCACGCTGAAACTGCACGACGGATTTGGATGACATTTGGAATAGAGATAGCTTACAAAAATACACACCCATGACTCTATTCATGCTAATTTCATAATGGTGAAAGATGTACCCAGGCAACTTCTTATAAGTCTTCGCGGACGAAGTCGCGGGCGAAAAGCTAGTAATAAATAAGCCTCCAGTGTTGTTTCTTCATGTCTGTGGCTAATTCGAAACTAAATGTTTGACGTGGTGCTCAAATTGATGTGCTAAGTTTGATGGCATTGGCGGTTCGTTCTCGTGCCGCGATCGCTCTTAACAAACTTTGTCTTCCTTGTTGCGTGTGATGCCGTGGGCAGACACCTTTGCCGCCCTACTAATAGCAAAGGATTCAGGGGTCACCAGTTTGTGATGGTTGGAGTCTCCGGAGTTTTATTGTCATTGCCTGAACGAGACATCTTATAAAACGTTCGCGATACCAAAGCAATTTAGCGAAATTGTCCTATGAAACACTAAATTTTATCTATTGTACCGTTCCGAAGGCGAAGAGATTAAACTGAGTCCACGAATCAAACGTTTCTTTGTCCACAATGTTATAGTTTCGAATAAAATTGAATTTCCATCTTGCGAAGCGATCCGCCGCTCGCAATATTCTATTACGAGTACAATCCTTGGGTTTGTTTTCGCTTAACCAGAGACTTGACAAATTCCTGTCCCAAAGCAGAAAAAACGTAAGTTACTAGCGATAAGACGTCGGGTAGGGAAGCTTTTCTCAAAAACAAACTAATAAAAAGCAGTTGGCGAAGTTTCCTAGCTCTCCGTCGCCCTAATGTGGGCACCGTGAAATTATCCCGCTCTTTTATGACAAAGATTCGCGCGCGGAGCCATGAAATATGTATCAGCTGTTTTGAATAGTCCACCCGCCCGCCCTAAGGCTAAGGACATAATGGTAGTTCAGTGGGAAACTATTCTTTGCGAAAAACAACTTAAAACTTCGGGGTTGCTCGACATGTTTTTGCTACCATATTTTAGGTGCGTATGTTCTGCTTTGCTCTACCCAATTTTTGTTGGTATTTTCAGTAGCTAGCTACCGACGTTTTGGGACTGTTTTATCTTATCGATAGTAGGTACGAGATATTTATACTGTACATGGTGGATTTTTAAAACGAGGCAGTTAGGGCTAACCGTTGTAGTTACAGGAAAATGTTCTTAGGAGACATTTTGAACTGCATTTTCAAATTTTGGAAAAAAATACAGTGTTCGAAATAAATGCTAAAATACGAACATTTTGTTTAATGCTAATCGATCCTATTTCGTGTAGGGATAAAAAAACTCTAAAGAACCAACTGAGGTTTGAGTACTACAGGGTGCACTCAGTCGATAGCGGATCTTTAAGGAGGCTGTCTACTGATCACTACAAACAACGTGTACTAGGTGGCGAAAAAAATGGAGCGAAAAAAATATCAGCTGTTTCATACATTTGGCGCAGTACTGAGTCGGCCTTTTGTACGGAACAGCTGATATTTTTTTCGCTCCATTTTTTTGCCACCTAGTACAAGTTGATTGTATTGATCAGTAGAAAGCCTACTAAAAGTTCCGCTATCGACTTAGAGTGCACTCTGTAGAAATGACAGAAATCGCCAAAAAGTTTTCCCCATTTGGATGGAAAAATTAGTAATTTTTATGCTAATTGATCCTCTTTTGTGTAGGGGTCAAAAGTCTCAAAGAAGCCAACTGAGATTTGAGTACTAGAAAGATTTGAAATAATTAAAACTTTTCACATAAGTAACTTCCGCATTGGGAATTTTTTGCCGATTTCTGTCATTTCTAGTAGGAAAATCTAAACTGGTCTATTAGAAACTTTGATCTTTAAACAAATAGTATCAATTGGCATAATAAATGCGGCGAAAACCATTTTTTTTTTGTAATTTCGCCGTTTTATCTCGTAGATTCTGTTTCACGTGGCTACATCTTTACTTTATCTGTTCGTCGATCGATCTGCCGCTATTTTGAATTCTCCTGCCCCTGGATGAATTTCAAATGCGTCTGGGACCGCTTTCCGTGCCGCGTTAATTTTATCAAACTTGTATTAGTGTACCTAAGTTTAGGTTCAAACGATATTTTTACGCTGTAGCTATTTTTACTTTTAACCCCTGACCCAAAAAGAGGGGTGTTATAAGTTTAAACACTATGTGTGTGTATGTCTGTCTGTCTGTTACATTGTAGCTCTTAAACGGCTGAACCGATTTGGATGCGGTTTTTTTATTTGAAAGCGGGTTTTGCAGCGAGTCTTCCTAGATATTATGTTTGATCGGTTCAAACGTTTATAAGATTTTCTTATTTTAATAGTAGTTCTATTTTTAGGACTTGGTCCCGTGACCTGTACCTATATTGAGTTTGTTTCCGTCACCTGTTTGCCACCTGAAGTTTTCAGCACGGTGTACTCTGCACAAACATGATTATTTAATGGTGTTGTCTTAAGCTTTTCTATAGTATTTATGAGTATTATTTTGAAGTATTATTTATACCAAAGAGTATTAAAATGAAATCGCGAACGCGTGTTGAATCGAATCAAAACATTGTAATGTAACAACACTACGAAATATGTGATGCTTTAAAAGAAACCAACATGGCCTTGCGTTGCGTGCCGGTCGTGTATTTCCGGTTCCGGTCTCAAGCTCAGGCTGGTCGGTCGCCATGGTAACGCCGCCATAAGTGGCGCTCATCCCTGCGCGTGTAACGAACCGGCGGCCCGTATTTTAACAACTCCTGCCATACCAATGCCTCTCAAACTAAAGAAGATTATGGAACTGAAGAAACAATTATTGCAAATAAAATCTAGATGAATGTTTGTTTTTAATAAAACATAATTTGCATTTAAACTGTACTTAGCAAAGTGAGAAAAAAGTATCATTATTTAAACTTTATTGATACGAAATAAGTTATTTATGAATTCCCGGTTTAAAGAATAGTTGAAAAGCAAAACCTGATGACAGACAGATAGACAGACAGACAGATGGACGGACAGTGGAGTCTTAGTAATATGGTCCCATTTGGCACCCTTCGGGTACGGAACACTAAAAATCTATATTGTATCCAAATCTGGTTGATGAAGATAATAATTATAAAGGGGCTTCTATTGAAACTTTCTTGTGTTAACGGCGCAAATGTCTATACATGTTTGGTACATATTTTACACGTCCTCGTTTTAAATAAAGTTACGTATACCTCTGCATTGCATCGTCTCACAGTTTGAGAACCACACCCGAATCGGAGGTGCAAGTTCTTTGAATAACGAGACTTGTTAACTGCACCTTTGTTATAAACTTCTTGCAAATTTGTATCAGCCAACGAAACGTATGTTTCTACGTCTACCCAAGTACCTGCTTCGTTCAAAACTACTTTGCCAGTTTCCCAATGTTATTTCTGTCATATCTCGTCAGAACCCAAAGTGGGTTGTGAACTTATCAGCTCTGCGGTTTTCTTTCTTGTGTGCTAGTTTTTTTTTTATGGCTCACGTTTTCTTTAGTGGCTCGTTTGTGATTATCGCGTCTTTTGAAAATGTTATATTTTTATAGTTTTATCTGTACCGAACAATTTATTTTACTTTAAAAACAAAAGGTAAGCCCAACTTGTTAATTTTTTATAGTAAACACGTTTGTTTGTGTTTTTTATTTTTTATAATTGAAATCACGAGATCCTGTATAACTTCAGTTTCAACGTAAAATAAAGTTCTTTCTTTCTTACTATCATTTTTTTCAATTCATCAGTAATTATTGAAAGAGCCTTAACTCAAGTGAAAACCCTTTGTTGAATCCCAAGCTCTTTCAGCGAACAAATGAACTAATGGTCCGGACTCAGTGATCTCAAGTCAGCCTCTCAGTGCCTAAAATCACCGTAACATAGGAAACATCATTTATTTTTCCCAACAATCAATGTAACCATTTTTAACACGTGGTCATGAGAAAGTGCAAAGTCAAAGTCAAAATGTTTTATTCAATATGCCATAAATAAATTATTGACATTGAACCTCAAAATAGGTACCTATTATCAAAAGTAAAAAAAGTATATAAATCAAATACTTATTACTATCTAATACTAAGTAAGTATCTAGCTACTTTTTTTTCTCCAGCTTCACTAGCTCTAATCGTTCTTGCGTGCTCGTACTACTACAAACATATAACTTCAAAAATAAAACCTTGGCTTTATTGACTTCACACGTTTTAGGGTGTTATTAATAGTTAAAAAAGTCAAATGCTAAATGTCAAGCCTTGGCTAATGTCAAACTTGAGAGTAGCTGTCAGCATATAAATAGACACCATCTTGAGATTGACATTAGCCAAGGCTTGATATTAGCATTTGACTTTTCTGAGATCACCTACTTGAGTTCGATCTTGAGTCGTCGACTATTACTAGACGGGCGGTTTATGACAATTAGCAGCATTTCGAGAAAGTAATCGAATATTTTAGATAATTGAATGTACCTATTATGTATATTATTCATGTCATTGACAGTATTCTTTTATCTCTAATAGTTTCAGAACAAAATTGAAAATTCCGGAAGTCGGAACACGTATTGAGTAAAAAAGGGGGGAAGGGAGGGAGATATGGCTTGACACCGAGCAAAATTGTGCTCAGCGGGGTTGAATTAGCCTAAAAAAAACCCAGTGTGAAATATTTTATCTAAATAAGATAAGATAATTTAGATAATTTTTAGATAAGATAAGATGAATAAGATAAGATAATTTATTTATTTACACCAAAAAGCATGCACAGTATACATAGGTATTTTAAGATTACACAAACAAGTTTTCAAATCAAGATAGGTAGGTACATGCCGTTAACCATTGAAAGGAGAAGGAATTTGAGGTTTTTCCTCCAGTCTACATTAATTTTGGCTATTTGTAGACTAGGCTGACTAAGCTAAGGGGATAGTATTAGTGTGTGCAAGTCTGTTCTATCTAAAACCGCCCCAGGCATTTAAGTGTCTGAGTAGTCTCTTTGACCTTTATGTTCATATTATGTCTTTTCTTCACTGAACTCGTCTTCTGTTACTACGTTGTGCACTCAGAGCTTTGTAATAAAGTCCATTATCCCTTAAGCAGATTGTACTATAAGTAGACATAATGTTGCGTCATTGACTATAAAGTACAGTCCGCTCCCAGAATAGATTATCTTAACAATTTTTTAACATCAGCGATTCGTAGAGCCGCTACGCTTTTTCGTAGCACCAGGTCTACTAACGCAGAACTATTTATCCAGATGCAGTAGTAATTTTAGTTTTTCGCTTGCTGTTCTCTTCTCTGTTTCCATATTTTTATCCCAAAACAAAGCTAACTAATTACTCATTATTTCACAGCTTCCTGGCACCTCTAAATAGGTTAGATAATAACCAATCGGATGCTGTAATAGTGTGTACCCTATTTAGCTATAGTAGATTAGCCCAGCACGTAAATAGATGATAAGACAGGCTTACTAGAAGGAGCTCTAAACAAAATGAGGCTAACATGCTTGAAAATCGTCCATTCAGTCGTGGTGTAGTGTATCAGCGCATCGTTCCGTCGAAGCCTTTGTTTCACATACCGCGCTGTATGGCGTTCATGAATATTCAACCGGCGCCATGCAAGCCTCTCCCGGCTGCATGTGACACCGGCACTGAACGGAGAACAACGGGAGGTTTGCTCCAATGTTACTGCAAATATCTTGGTCCATTATCAATTTAAACATCGTCTCTTGGTATGATATGTTGGCATGGAAACGCGACTGTTGACACTTTTATTAATCCTGGGGCCTAAATCTGTAACGCAATGGCGTGTCGATGGCGTTCCAGTAGAAGGACAAAACCGGGGTTTCCTCGTTTTTCTCCTGTAACCAGCAAATTCATTCTCTAGAATTTGAATCAGAATATTTTTTGCTGAACTACAAAAACATTTGTCAACACTGGGAGCCTATTTTTACCCGACTACGCGAAGCAAAAAGGAGGGTTATGATTTTAGCAGCGTATGTATGTATGTATGTATGTATGTATGTATGTATGTATGTATGTATGTATGTATGTGGGTATGTATGTTTGTGTGTTCATCTGTTCCCTCGCAGAGCCTAAACTACTCAGCCGATTTCAACAAATGAGATGTCGTTGGATTCGTCTTAATTACCCAGGTAACATAGGATAGTTTGATTTTGAAAAAAACCAAGATGGCGGCTGTGCTGCGCCCTAAAGTGGTGGACCTAAAAATAAAAATTATCGGATACCATCGTCATGGGTATCAAATGAAAGGGCTTTAAAAGACATTTTCAAAAATGTATAACACATGTAGCGTCAACATAACAAATAGAACAAAAAATTCCAAAATGTGTTTTTTTTGCCCTTCTTTGTTCTATTCTGGGTGATCGTCCAAAATGACTTACTAAAAAGCTCAAAAAAAAATAGAAGTTAAAAACTAAAACCCGACTACTAAAAGGCTTAAAACAAGACCTGTTTATCCTTAAAATAGACTCATAGATAATTAATCGTAGTCGGAGGACACCACATTCGCATTTGATAAACCGATGGCCTCCGACTACGATTAATTATCTATGAGTCTATTTTAAGGATAAACAGGTCTTGTTTTAAGCCTTTTAGTAGTCGGGTTTTAGTTTTTAACTTCTATTTTTTGGCACAATTACGTTACAGACTCAGGCCCCTGGTTAAAAAATACGAGATTATTAAAGAATTTTAATACGATAAGACAGTGTCTTTTGCGTAGTCTCTCAGATTATAGGGCAAAGAGTTTGTCAAAAGTTAAATATCTTCAACTTCAAAATGCGGGATAAATTGCTGGCAGCATAATAATATTATTATTATTTTGTATATTCAGCCTAAAAAGCTACAGCACTACCGCGTAGTATAATCCGCGCGCGATGAGAATTCGTAAATGTACTAAATTTACTTTGACAAGGTTGCTTCGGTGCGTCGAAGGTCAAAGTAAATCAAAAATGCATCCCATTCTCATCGCGCGGGTTATAGCAATTTGTGCTAATCATAGCGTCACGCACGTTCACAGACTTGCATAATTTATGTTCGTCATATGATGCAGCCTCCAATACCGTCGAAGCTGCAATTTCAACAGGGATAAATAGAGTCTCTTACTTGCTTCCTTTGGCGTAACAACCCTTTGTGGGTCTTGGCCTCCTGCACAATAGATTTCCCTTTATCTCTGGTCCTCTTTTCGTTTCGTTTCCTGTCGCGTGATGTTATTCCGAGCATAGCTCTCTCCATACCTCTTTGAGCGTCAAAACGGTGGTCAGAGACATAGTTAGCATCATCACACGAAGCCAATGGATCTGGACAGGCCACATAGCAAGAATGGACCAAGCGGGTCCTAGAATGGAGACCATGGGAAAATACTAGGCCACGAGGCCACCCACCCTGGTGCTGGGTGGATGACATCCGCGAACAGACGGGCTACGACTGGATGGGAATGTCAGCAAACTGCCAACACTGGAAATGTTTGAGTGAGGCGTATGTCCCGAAATAGACCAATAGAGGCTGCCAATAATGATGATGGTATTGCCTTTCTTTGCCAATTGGTGTATTTTGCTCATCTTTCTGAGGTCTTCTTGGATGCAGTCAATCGAACGCTTGTAATCAGACACATTAGAACAGCCCGCATTTGGCCGGGTATTTCATCCCAAAATAGAAACAAGGTACATCCTTCTTAAGATAACGGTCCGGGAACATTTATCCTCAGAATTCATAATTAATTCTCGGTAAGCACGTTGTGCATAATTAAGTTGGGGTCTCTGAGCGACTCATGAAGTTATGTTATCGGAACTTGTAGGTTGAAAAATACATTGGAATAGCGATATCTATACGGGGCCATTTTGAAATAGCTTTATCATGATACGAGTACATCAACTTGTTGTACCGAATAAAGATTTTTCTATTTCTTCTACAATTTGATTTCCAACTAGGTACTTTTTGAACGAGCGAGCGAAGTTCTCCGAGTCTACTGGAACAATCCGGCGTTTGTATGTATGTATGTATGTATACAGGGTGTTAAAAGACCGCCAACAAAGCAGGAAACCACGTATTGTCCTCATCATAATGATCATTTTTGCCCAAGGAACCATGCCTGGGAAATCAACTGTTTCCGAGGTAATGAGGTTCAAAGTCGGAGTTTTCAAAACTTTTTTTTTGCAGAAATGTATTCAGTATCTAGTTCTTAACATACCTTCTCAGGAAGCCATATCAAAATTATGAATATTTCTTACAAAAAACAACGTTAAAATTGCAACCCGCGATGTATTCTAAACATTGGCACTTCAAGCTTAAGTAACAAAAACTGATACCTACGCTTGCGCAATATGACTTCTGTGCGTCACACATCCATTGCGTGATAAAATATTTTTCAAAATCATAACCTAAAAAACCAAAATCATTTCCCAGCAAAAAAATATCGAAAAAGTACTTTGTTTTGGTGTCTAGTATGCGTGGCTTTCGGGTCTGTTGGCGGTCTTTTAACACCCTGTATATGTATGTATGTATGTATGAATGTTCGTTCGACGATAACTTGAGTAAACTTAGTCGGATCGTTATGAAATTTGGTACGCGGGTAAATCAGGCAAAGATAATTTTAAATTCGAAGATGAGCCAAATCGGTCGATGGGTTGCTGAGATATGGGGTCACGAGTTCGTAGTTCGGGGCGAACCACTAGTGTTATAAGTACGACTTTGGTGAAAGCGCATTTTTTCACCAAATTAGTTTCATAGTGTTTCCGTAAAAGAGTGACCGGAATCCATCCAGACATCTCTACAAAGTTTCTCGTTCATAAATGTGGTTCAGTACTGGTACCACGAGTGCTTACTGTCAATGTCACTGAAAGTGACAAGTTGCATAAACAACCTTACTACTATAGTATTAGGATACATGACAGACGTCCGGCGGACGTCCGGCACAGCTTTTTCGCACTCGTGGTAGCTATACAGTTTTTAAGCGGCCGTCATGCGAACTATTTCAAGCTCGATTTTACCGCGTTTGCTAACCAGTTTCAGTAAAATTGAATTATGTACGAGTGTCGCAATCGTAAAAAAGTTGTAACGACCAGAGTAGCTACCACGAGTGCAAAAAAGGTCTGCCGGACGTCTGTCATGTATCTTAATACTCTACAGGGTGCACTCGAATTCGATAGCGAAACTTTAAGGGGACATTCCAATCATGATTATGAAAACCACAGTAGAGGTCTTAAAGCATCCCGTTGAGATGACTTTTTATTTTTTTCTGATACCAAAAACTACCTTAGTCAATCATAAAGAAACGATATCAGTACTAAAAGCTACAAAAATCGCATCAAAATATATTTAAAATAAAACGATTATTAACTAACCCCATTATGAACGCGACTGTACTACGCGTATAGCTCTTATCAATCACCGCGCGCTTTGACCTGCGGTGACCCGCCTACAAAATGACCTATAATCACGGGCGAGCGAGAGGCGCGCACGCGCCGCCGCTCAATATTTTTACGTAGTAGTGTGCGTTTCACGCAAGAGAGTTCCCTTGACGAAACTCTTATTACAATGTAATAGGGACTATTTTTATTCATCCAAGGGAATTATTTCGTGAAACGCACTGTAGGCACTTAAATCAAAATTCCCCAGTGTTGCCATGTGGCGCCGTTATTACATTTTAAAATCCGTATGTATGTAATGTATTGTTATTTAAAGTGAATTATAAATTCCATATAAAAGTGAATTAAATCGTCTTTGAAACGCCTCAACGGAGCCAGGGTGTGTTTTGTTCTTTGTCCATATTTTCAGGCTTATCTGGGGCTTATCCGGGCCTATCGGCGTGCCTTACATTATTACATAGGTAGGTACGGTCGGCCACAATCTCAGATACCCTATGGCAGCTCTTACCGCGCGCGGCATAAGGGCGCCAATCGAACAAAAAGGGGTATCTGAGACTGTGGCCGACTGTACCTATATTCTACGCTTTTGGCTAAAATCGAACACATACTTAAGTCCTCAGTACTGAACTACCTACGATAACGATCGAAGTTACATCTACGAAAAGACGGGTTTAAATTAGGTAGGTATCTTAAAAAAGACTGCAAGTCCGTATAAAAATACTTACTTAATAAGCTAATTTTACATTTACATTAAAGTAATACATTAAAGACTACCCAAATTCGTACAAATACGGAAAAACCCATATTTGTGGCAACACTGGAGGTCCTTCGTCCTTCTCTTACCTTTCGGCGCTCGCGCTTTTAGCCTTGAATACGTAGGGAGGGATGGATCGTCCTTCGGTCTTTGTAATAGGGGTGATTTTTAAAAAGCATGCATTGCATTACTCTTGCGATTTTTGCTCGGAATTTACCTACAGGGGCCTACAGACAGTGCGTATTTTATAATTTTGGATCTTATGTTGATGCCTTTAGGAGTGGTTTCTCTTTTGGTCGATTATTGCATTTCCAACTTGTCGACCGGAAAGGTGAACATATGATCGAAAGTGTGTCGTTGCGTTGAAAAGTGATTTATTTAAAGGATAGTGGGCGAATGTGGTCCAAGATCCTGTAAGGATAAGGCATATGCCAAATGAAAGAGCACCATGAGCACAACAATTGTCTAGAAGAGCTCATCGAAATCGGTCCCGGTGATTTCGAGCAATCGGCGTTTTTATCGATTCGAGTGATTTCGGGTAATTACAAGTTTTTTTTACTATGGAAGGTCCTGCAAGGATCAGCGGTATGTCAAATGAAAGAGCTTGATGTAGTCACTGATTACACCGAAGCTCATCGAAATCGGTCCCGGTGCCCATAGTTTTTTAATCGATTCAAGTTTTTTCGATTAATGACAGATTTTTTTTTCTCCGAGATCCTGCAAGGATGAGGCATATGCCATATGAAAGAGCACTATGAGCACAACGATTGTCTAGAAGAGCTCATCGAAATCGGTCCCGGTGATTTCGAGTAATCGGCGTTTTTATCGATTCGAGTGATTTCGGGTAATTACAAGTTTTTTTTACTATGGAAGGTCCTGCAAGGATCAGCGGTATGTCAAATGAAAGAGCTTGATGTAGTCACTGATTACACCGAAGCTCATCGAAATCGGTCCCGGTGCCCATAGTTTTTTAATCGATTCAAGTTTTTTCGATTAATGACAGATATTTTTTTTCTCCGAGATCCTGCAAGGATGAGGCATATGCCATATGAAAGAGCACTATGAGCACAATGATTGTCTAGAAGAGCTCATCGAAATCGGTCCCGGTGATTTCGAGTAATCGGCGTTTTTATCGATTCGAGTGATTTCGGGTAATTACAAGTTTTTTTTACTATGGAAGGTCCTGCAAGGATCAGCGGTATGTCAAATGAAAGAGCTTGATGTAGTCACTGATTACACCGAAGCTCATCGAAATCGGTCCCGGTGCCCATAGTTTTTTAATCGATTCAAGTTTTTTCGATTAATGACAGATATTTTTTTTCTCCGAGATCCTGCAAGGATGAGGCATATGCCATATGAAAGAGCACTATGAGCACAACGATTGTCTAGAAGAGCTCATCGAAATCGGTCCCGGTGATTTCGAGTAATCGGCGTTTTTATCGATTCGAGTGATTTCGGGTAATTACAAGTTTTTTTTACTATGGAAGGTCCTGCAAGGATCAGCGGTATGTCAAATGAAAGAGCTTGATGTAGTCACTGATTACACCGAAGCTCATCGAAATCGGTTCCGGTGCCCATAGTTTTTTAATCGATTCAAGTTTTTTCGATTAATGACAGATATTTTTTTTCTCCGAGATCCTGCAAGGATGAGGCATATGCCAAATGAAAGAGCACCATGAGCACAACAATTGTCTAGAAGAGCTCATCGAAATCGGTCCCGGTGATTTCGAGCAATCGGCGTTTTTATCGATTCGAGTGATTTCGGGTAATTACAAGTTTTTTTTACTATGGAATGTCCTGCAAGGATCAGCGGTATGTCAAATGAAAGAGCTTGATGTAGTCACTGATTACACCGAAGCTCATCGAAATCGGTCCCGGTGCCCATAGTTTTTTAATCGATTCAAGTTTTTTCGATTAATGACAGATATTTTTTTTCTCCGAGATCCTGCAAGGATGAGGCATATGCCATATGAAAGAGCACTATGAGCACAACGATTGTCTAGAAGAGCTCATCGAAATCGGTCCCGGTGATTTCGAGTAATCGGCGTTTTTATCGATTCGAGTGATTTCGGGTAATTACAAGTTTTTTTTACTATGGAAGGTCCTGCAAGGATCAGCGGTATGTCAAATAAAAGAGCTTGATGTAGTCACTGATTACACCGAAGCTCATCGAAATCGGTCCCGGTGCCCATAGTTTTTTAATCGATTCAAGTTTTTTCGATTAATGACAGATATTTTTTTTCTCCGAGATCCTGCAAGGATAAGGCATATGCCATATGAAAGAGCACTATGAGCACAACGATTGTCTAGAAGAGCTCATCGAAATCGGTCCCGGTGATTTCGAGTAATCGGCGTTTTTATCGATTCGAGTGATTTCGGGTAATTACAAGTTTTTTTTACTATGGAAGGTCCTGCAAGGATCAGCGGTATGTCAAATGAAAGAGCTTGATGTAGTCACTGATTACACCGAAGCTCATCGAAATCGGTCCCGGTGCCCATAGTTTTTTAATCGATTCAAGTTTTTTCGATTAATGACAGATATTTTTTTTCTCCGAGATCCTGCAAGGATGAGGCATATGCCAAATGAAAGAGCACCATGAGCACAACAATTGTCTAGAAGAGCTCATCGAAATCGGTCCCGGTGATTTCGAGCAATCGGCGTTTTTATCGATTCGAGTGATTTCGGGTAATTACAAGTTTTTTTTACTATGGAAGGTCCTGCAAGGATCAGCGGTATGTCAAATGAAAGAGCTTGATGTAGTCACTGATTACACCGAAGCTCATCGAAATCGGTTCCGGTGCCCATAGTTTTTTAATCGATTCAAGTTTTTTCGATTAATGACAGATATTTTTTTTCTCCGAGATCCTGCAAGGATGAGGCATATGCCATATGAAAGAGCACTATGAGCACAACGATTGTCTAGAAGAGCTCATCGAAATCGGTCCCGGTGATTTCGAGTAATCGGCGTTTTTATCGATTCGAGTGATTTCGGGTAATTACAAGTTTTTTTTACTATGGAAGGTCCTGCAAGGATCAGCGGTATGTCAAATGAAAGAGCTTGATGTAGTCACTGATTACACCGAAGCTCATCGAAATCGGTCCCGGTGCCCATAGTTTTTTAATCGATTCAAGTTTTTTCGATTAATGACAGATATTTTTTTTCTCCGAGATCCTGCAAGGATGAGGCATATGCCATATGAAAGAGCACTATGAGCACAATGATTGTCTAGAAGAGCTCATCGAAATCGGTCCCGGTGATTTCGAGTAATCGGCGTTTTTATCGATTCGAGTGATTTCGGGTAATTACAAGTTTTTTTTACTATGGAAGGTCCTGCAAGGATCAGCGGTATGTCAAATGAAAGAGCTTGATGTAGTCACTGATTACACCGAAGCTCATCGAAATCGGTCCCGGTGCCCATAGTTTTTTAATCGATTCAAGTTTTTTCGATTAATGACAGATATTTTTTTTCTCCGAGATCCTGCAAGGATGAGGCATATGCCATATGAAAGAGCACTATGAGCACAACGATTGTCTAGAAGAGCTCATCGAAATCGGTCCCGGTGATTTCGAGTAATCGGCGTTTTTATCGATTCGAGTGATTTCGGGTAATTACAAGTTTTTTTTACTATGGAAGGTCCTGCAAGGATCAGCGGTATGTCAAATGAAAGAGCTTGATGTAGTCACTGATTACACCGAAGCTCATCGAAATCGGTTCCGGTGCCCATAGTTTTTTAATCGATTCAAGTTTTTTCGATTAATGACAGATATTTTTTTTCTCCGAGATCCTGCAAGGATGAGGCATATGCCAAATGAAAGAGCACCATGAGCACAACAATTGTCTAGAAGAGCTCATCGAAATCGGTCCCGGTGATTTCGAGCAATCGGCGTTTTTATCGATTCGAGTGATTTCGGGTAATTACAAGTTTTTTTTACTATGGAAGGTCCTGCAAGGATCAGCGGTATGTCAAATGAAAGAGCTTGATGTAGTCACTGATTACACCGAAGCTCATCGAAATCGGTCCCGGTGCCCATAGTTTTTTAATCGATTCAAGTTTTTTCGATTAATGACAGATATTTTTTTTCTCCGAGATCCTGCAAGGATGAGGCATATGCCATATGAAAGAGCACTATGAGCACAACGATTGTCTAGAAGAGCTCATCGAAATCGGTCCCGGTGATTTCGAGTAATCGGCGTTTTTATCGATTCGAGTGATTTCGGGTAATTACAAGTTTTTTTTACTATGGAAGGTCCTGCAAGGATCAGCGGTATGTCAAATAAAAGAGCTTGATGTAGTCACTGATTACACCGAAGCTCATCGAAATCGGTCCCGGTGCCCATAGTTTTTTAATCGATTCAAGTTTTTTCGATTAATGACAGATATTTTTTTTCTCCGAGATCCTGCAAGGATAAGGCATATGCCATATGAAAGAGCACTATGAGCACAACGATTGTCTAGAAGAGCTCATCGAAATCGGTCCCGGTGATTTCGAGTAATCGGCGTTTTTATCGATTCGAGTGATTTCGGGTAATTACAAGTTTTTTTTACTATGGAAGGTCCTGCAAGGATCAGCGGTATGTCAAATGAAAGAGCTTGATGTAGTCACTGATTACACCGAAGCTCATCGAAATCGGTCCCGGTGCCCATAGTTTTTTAATCGATTCAAGTTTTTTCGATTAATGACAGATATTTTTTTTCTCCGAGATCCTGCAAGGATGAGGCATATGCCATATGAAAGAGCACTATGAGCACAATGATTGTCTAGAAGAGCTCATCGAAATCGGTCCCGGTGATTTCGAGTAATCGGCGTTTTTATCGATTCGAGTGATTTCGGGTAATTACAAGTTTTTTTTACTATGGAAGGTCCTGCAAGGATCAGCGGTATGTCAAATGAAAGAGCTTGATGTAGTCACTGATTACACCGAAGCTCATCGAAATCGGTCCCGGTGCCCATAGTTTTTTAATCGATTCAAGTTTTTTCGATTAATGACAGATATTTTTTTTCTCCGAGATCCTGCAAGGATGAGGCATATGCCATATGAAAGAGCACTATGAGCACAATGATTGTCTAGAAGAGCTCATCGAAATCGGTCCCGGTGATTTCGAGTAATCGGCGTTTTTATCGATTCGAGTGATTTCGGGTAATTACAAGTTTTTTTACTATGGAAGGTCCTGCAAGGATCAGCGGTATGTCAAATGAAAGAGCTTGATGTAGTCACTGATTACACCGAAGCTCATCGAAATCGGTCCCGGTGCCCATAGTTTTTTAATCGATTCAAGTTTTTTCGATTAATGACAGATATTTTTTTTCTCCGAGATCCTGCAAGGATGAGGCATATGCCATATGAAAGAGCACTATGAGCACAACGATTGTCTAGAAGAGCTCATCGAAATCGGTCCCGGTGATTTCGAGTAATCGGCGTTTTTATCGATTCGAGTGATTTCGGGTAATTACAAGTTTTTTTTACTATGGAAGGTCCTGCAAGGATCAGCGGTATGTCAAATGAAAGAGCTTGATGTAGTCACTGATTACACCGAAGCTCATCGAAATCGGTTCCGGTGCCCATAGTTTTTTAATCGATTCAAGTTTTTTCGATTAATGACAGATATTTTTTTTCTCCGAGATCCTGCAAGGATGAGGCATATGCCATATGAAAGAGCACTATGAGCACAACGATTGTCTAGAAGAGCTCATCGAAATCGGTCCCGGTGATTTCGAGTAATCGGCGTTTTTATCGATTCGAGTGATTTCGGGTAATTACAAGTTTTTTTTACTATGGAAGGTCCTGCAAGGATCAGCGGTATGTCAAATGAAAGAGCTTGATGTAGTCACTGATTACACCGAAGCTCATCGAAATCGGTCCCGGTGCCCATAGTTTTTTAATCGATTCAAGTTTTTTCGATTAATGACAGATATTTTTTTCTCCGAGATCCTGCAAGGATGAGGCATATGCCAAATGAAAGAGCACCATGAGCACAACAATTGTCTAGAAGAGCTCATCGAAATCGGTCCCGGTGATTTCGAGCAATCGGCGTTTTTATCGATTCGAGTGATTTCGGGTAATTACAAGTTTTTTTTACTATGGAAGGTCCTGCAAGGATCAGCGGTATGTCAAATGTAAGAGCTTGATGTAGTCACTGATTACACCGAAGCTCATCGAAATCGGTCCCGGTGCCCATAGTTTTTTAATCGATTCAAGTTTTTTCGATTAATGACAGATATTTTTTTTCTCCGAGATCCTGCAAGGATGAGGCATATGCCATATGAAAGAGCACTATGAGCACAACGATTGTCTAGAAGAGCTCATCGAAATCGGTCCCGGTGATTTCGAGTAATCGGCGTTTTTATCGATTCGAGTGATTTCGGGTAATTACAAGTTTTTTTTACTATGCAAGGTCCTGCAAGGATCAGCGGTATGTCAAATGAAAGAGCTTGATGTAGTCACCGATTACACCGAAGCTCATCGAAATCGGTTCCGGTGCCCATAGTTTTTTAATCGATTCAAGTTTTTTCGATTAATGACAGATATTTTTTTTCTCCGAGATCCTGCAAGGATGAGGCATATGCCAAATGAAAGAGCACCATGA
>CASGHI010000052.1:0-19360 GCA_949319315.1 Zelleria hepariella
ATCAACAATATGCCGCATCTGCCACTAGTACCTCATCTTCAGGCAACCCGCAGTGATCTTCGCCTACCATCAGAGAGATCTTTTGCCATGCCATGCACGTCCACCAACTCTTGCAGGACGACAGAAATCTGATGGAGAAATGGCGAGATCAATGGACATCTGTGGACCTGCCTAGCAAGCATCTCGAGTGCGCGCCAGATATCCGTGTGCCAGGCTTCCATCTTCCCAGAAAGCACTGGACTCAAATAAATAGATTCCGGATCTTACGGAGGAGTGCGGAGCTAAATACACAAACTGTAACTGTGGGTCGGACCCGAGTTGCGTGTGCGGGCCGGTTCAGACGATGTCCCACATTAACTACGACTACCCGCTGTTCACCATCCAAGGCGGCGGTGTCGATGAGGCCGACTCGGACGTAATGAGGTGGCTGGACGACTTATATTTCACCGTTTAGCATTTTGAGCACAATGCCATTTGCAAAATAAAATAAACGAATTTTTAGTTATTCTTTGTTTGGGAAGAACAAACATAAAACCATACTTTATGATTATATTTTTTTGTTATTTGCAACCCGTTTTCGCATTTTAATTAGACCGAAATGACCTGATTTCATCAGTGTATTGTCTACCGTTTCCATGTAAATATCAATTTTAGACACTTGGTTCCTAATCAATAATAATTATTGTTAAATTCATATTAAAAACTATTTTATTAGTCATACAAAGTATGACAAAGTACTTTTTAAACATACCGGTTGTTAATTCTATAAAAATATAAGACAAATGTCCTTATGACTATTCGTTTTCATACAAAGACATCACAAAAACATGCATAACTTTGTAAATATGCGTTCAACGAAAAATTACTAAGACGTACTTTGCGTAGGGAATATGGTTTAGAACTGATTGGCAAACTTTGTTTTTCCTTTTACTAATTTTCATTACACTTGAAATCACAAATTGAATGTACCCAGCAAATGGGTGCATACGGGTATTTACCGGGTACATATCGGGTAAATACCCACAGGTGGGTATATACCCGGGTACGTGCCCATCTCTGGCGGTGCTGACCCACAGCCGCGGGCGCAGCTCCCGCGTCGGTCGTCGGTGTCGGCGCGGCCGCGGGCGACGCTCCCAAACTAACTGACGCCCGGACGGACGAAACACCTGATCTTAATACGGGTAATGCAGCGAATACGAGCGCCCGCGCCCTTTTCAATTGCAGGCTCTGCCTCGTCAATAATTGTAATAATACCCGCTCGGCTCCTCCGTTCGAGAGCATTTGAATCGTTGAACTCTGCAAATAAATTACGACAAATCTTGATTATGAGTACAGTGCACAAGTTTCGTCTAGGCTAGAGGCGTAGTTTAGTTAATCTGTAGTTTTATTGTTTTCCCGGGGCGGCGGCCGCGAGCGTTCCCGCGCGCTTTAATAAATAAATTTAACTAGATTATCAGCGGCCGACGCGGCCTGCGGCGCCGCGGTACGTAGCCGTCTATTCAGCGCAACACGTACTCATATGCTCTCACGGAGCCTGACTTGGGCTCATTATCTACTTCATCAAACCAGCGGCTTAAACTCACACTGTAAATTTTCAGTCATATAAGAAATGTAGTTAATTGTAATGATTTATTGGCTGTCCAAGTCCAGGCGGCCCCAGCGTATCCTCAATGTCGCTAGTGCGGGTCGGTCGCTCGACACTCGTCGGTCGGCTGCTGGCGACTACTTACCTCGCTGAGCGCGCCGGCGTTCAAACTTGCCGATGCTTTATTTTTTGCTTATTTATCAGGTGCTGAAATATCATTCTGATGCGCCCGGCGAGGCCCGGTCTGTGACCAGTGTGTGATTGTAACAGACTTGTGAGATGAATTACAAATCCAAGCGGGGTCAAGTTAAACTTGGACTGAAATAACTATGTGTCTGCAAAGTAGCAAACTTGGGATAAAAATATAATGTGGAATGTAGAGACTTTGGATCTATGAGTTTTGAGTTATACTGTACATACTATGAAATACATACTTACAAGGATAAGGATAGGTGCTTATGCGCTATGTGCAACATTTGAATAATATAAGTATTTTGTTGTAAGATAATGAGGCAATGTGAGATCGAATACTTATATGGTGCCTACTGCCTAGTGCGTTGTTCGGCATACCGCGCGGTTTACGAGCGAGAGCGCCGTGCGCTCCGTGCCTTCATGACTATTAGCGATATGACCATTTCATATCGCCTCTTCTGCGTAAAAGTACCCTGATATCGGCGAGGATCGTCGCTATGCGCTCTCGACGCCAATTTGAGAACAAGAAGCCGCTCGCCGCTCGCCGCACGACGCACAAAGGGACGAAACAAAAACGCTCGCGTCGATATACTTAAATCAGTTGGAGGCAAATGACAGGCGACGATTACCGGCACAATTAAGGCTGCGTATAAGGCCAGAGAAAAATCGGATTTGCACCCCGCTTCCTCACAACTTCCCCTCCACCACAATCATAGCCGCTTACAGGGGTCAACGACATGAGAAGCAAGCGACATCTACCGAAATGATGATTAACTAACTGTGTAGTAGTTACTCAATCGGGCCGCGCGCGGCGCTGCGTGTCGCTCGAGCAGTTGAGCTTCAAGAGTGCATAGTATATGCATAACTTTACGACAAATCCATACAATGATGCCCCGAGCGAATGAGGATCATTGTGAGACATCGTAATATTGGACTTCCAAGTATTAAGGTGGATGGAGAGCAAAAAATTAAGCATTTAAGGTCCAACGATAGCAGCGTGGCGGGAATTCAATAATCTCACAGTTTTTTTAAATTTTAAAGCAAAACTGAGCTATTTTATTCAGCGATTTTGAATTCACGGCAATAAAATAGTATTATTTTCATTATTGTAAACAACAGAACAACAATAATTAAGCAGATTTTGTTTTGTGGTCGACAAAACAGAGGCTGTTGTTTACAATAATGAAAAGAATACAATTTTGTTGCAGTGAATCAAAAATCGCTACACAAAAAAAGCTCAGATTTTATTCAAAATTAAAAAAAAAACTGAAAAAAAAAAATCCATACTACAAGTTACCAAAATAAGAGTCGAAAGTGAACATTTTAGATTCGAGGTGGACGGAGCAAACATTTCAAAAGTCTCTTAAAAATACAAAATGGATGTTCTGTACTTTCAAAGTAGTTTCAAAAAGTTCTGTTGCTTATCAGCTTGCCAAATAGTAAAAAAAGTGGTCCTTAATAGGCCATTTTGTGTTGAAATTGGCTTCCAAAGGTAGTCAGGTAGAAAATTCGGTATCTTTCTACATACCTAATAGGACCTTCAATGCCGTCGTGATCTTGTTCATTCTCGCGTACAGCAGACACATCATTTACCAAGGGTGACCTATGCAAATACAAAACAAAATCTTCGAGTTCATGTGAATCATAATCTGTATACCTTACATTTACTATCATTGAACGAACGCACGCGCCGTCACACAGTGCGCGCCTGAGTAGTTGCAAGTTGAGGGCGGCTGTGCAATTTCGAAACCTAGCAAGCGACATTTGTAAAAAAAAAAATTAAGATTTATGCATCATTTTAGATGATTGCCCACGAAATTGCATTGTTAAAATCTCAAAAAAAAAAACGCTCAAAAACCTAGCAATTCCACAAAGCTGAAAAAACAAACTCAAACAACCTAGTATGAGCCATCGACTATTTTAAAACCTAGTAAGGCTCTTTTTTGGTTTTAAAATGGTCAAACAAAACCAATCGTACCAGAAAATCTAGCAAGTGTTTTCATTACATTTAACGTACACATTAGCCATAGAGAAATGAAATTGTATTGTATGGCAAGCCATGGTTCTTCCGCTTTTGAGCTTACTCACGTTCACCTTTTGCCTACCACCTTTTATTTTACAACTAACAAACACCTTTTTTTGCGCTCCTGTAAAATCGGTCAAATGGCTCATGCTAGGTTTTAAAATTGCATAGTAAACTTTATTGAGTGAGGTGAGGGGTAGCTAGCACGCACAACAGACTTCGCCGCTAACATCACCGCGGCGTGTGCCGCGCGCGATACAAGCCGCGCGCGGCCCGGGTTCGATTCCCGGTGCAGGCATGTTTTTTTTTTTATTTTAAAATTTACGCACATTTGTGAATTTGGAGTAGCAATGCTACTCGCTATCGGTGAAGGAACACATCATTAGGAAATCCGCGGATTAGTTGGTGCACGCACGTATTGAAACTTGTCTTTCCTGTGGGCTAGGTCGAATAAGTAGTCAATCATTTTACAGCTTATTCAACCTAGACCAAAGAAAACACAAGTCATCTAAAAACAATCGCCCAGGCACTGCAGCTTCCGAGTGGTCACTTTACCCATCTAACTATCGCCTAACGTAGTTGCAAAGTCCTAAGTATTTTTTGGTAGATGATTATACAGTCTAATGGCAGCTCTAACCGCACTAGATGTGTGAAGTGACCACTCAGATGCTGTAGTGCCTTACGTAAATTGAACATTTCTACGTAGTAGTCTTTTTTTTTCATAGTATTCTTTTTTTTGTGCGTTAGTATAATATTGCACCTGCTCCTTTTATTATTTTTATTTCCCATGTTGACTGAAAAATACAAAATCTATGTACTTTTATGAATACTGTTCACTTCACTCACTCTGAAGGCACGAATTTGTAATAATACTTACGTGATCAAAAAATTTTAATAACGTGTCGTCGTATCGTGTTGCGGAGCGCACGCAAGCATAGACCGCTCGTCTCAACGGAGCGATTGGGAATGAAGCGCTCAGTGGCAATGAAACAAATGATAGGTCGCCAAGCGTGTGTGACGGAGATAGAAAACAAAATATCTGCCTCAGAATTAGTTGACGTAAGCGCCAATTCTTTAATTTGAAATAAAACTAAATATTTGTATTAAACAATGAAAAGTTGTAAGACCCACTGACGTGGTCATCGATTTAATATATGTTTCGAGGTTGTATGGTTACAGTAAGAATATTTTAGGCGTCTAAATACTCAATAAATTGGGAAAATAGAGGTAACTTCGTATTTTTTTTCTATCGAGTCAACTTTTATCTTTTACGTTTTTTGTTAAACCTGCTCATCACAAATATAGTCAAGTATCTGTACTATTTTTGTGAAATTAATGAACTAAGTAGAACTGTGTGAATTGGTCATTTGAAGTGAGCGTAATTGGCTTTATACGGCCCCTTAAACCTCACCGACGAATTGGGCCGCGGAGCGGGTGCAGGCGCGGGCACGGGCGCGGGCGCGGGCGCGGGCGCGGGGGAGGAATGCGCCGCACAAAAACCACTCTGCCACTACGCCTCATGCATATGCGGCACTGCTATTGTGAGCCCGCTACCGGCATGCCTCATGCATGCCTCGTGCCTGGCGACCGCTGCTTCACTACACGCGCTTGATGTTTAGTTGGTTCACCAGGGCCTCAACTATATTATTGTTCTTCGATAGGACTTGGTGAAACTACTGTTTTCATTTGCACGCACTCGAAAAGCGAGGCATTTTAAGGGTTCCAATTCTTAAAAGGAACGCAACTGAATCAAAACCTACAGCGTACTTCCCGTTGACCTAGAATCATGAAAAGAAAATACAAGTCTGTACATGTCACCGGAAAGTAACAAGAACCGTAAGTTGATCAAATTTCTAGTCAGTTGATTATCTACCGGAAAAAATGAAACGGCTGTTGAAATGTATTATTTAACGAATGCATTTCCGGTAGTTGATCAATTTACGGCGTCCCGCTGTAAAATGATCCGACGAACGCATTGTGTACGCTGATTGGTTGAATGTCTCACTTGCTTTTACCCCGCTCCCTGCAAGACGGCGGCCGCCGCCATTGCCTGTCTACGAAGTAACAACCGATACCGTGTTTTTATTTTTTAATGGTTAAATGATCTAGGTGATTGTTAACTCTTATTAACGAATAAACACTTGACACATGCCTATCACCATTGCCATCGACCAATCAGAGAACAGTGTATTATGTTACGGGTGTCAGTTTACAGCAAAATTGTACACTGGGCAACGATTGGTCCATTCGTGTATTATTTAACGTGTGGCAAAATCGTTAGTTTATCAACTTGCCGCCAGGCAGCGTGAGTTAATGATGTGTATGCGATCTAACTGCGTACGGCAGTAATAAACCGGCTTTCGTTCCAAGTGGTTGTTTCATTAATCACCAACATATCATTGACGACGACGTTGTGGATTACCCTACTTACGAAAAACAAAAAATCATAAAATGTCTTTTCAAATAAATATCAGCCAGTTTAACCATAATGTGGATGACTGGCATATATTCAATGGACGGATGAAGCAGTTTTTCAAGATAAATAAAGTGTTGGTGGAAGATCAATGTGCAGTGTTACTAACATACCTATCGGACGAGTCGTTTCGCTTGGCGCGGAACCTAATCTACCCGCGCGATCTTGAAGCGGCGACCTACGAACAGCTGGTGAATGTACTCAACCTACATTTTGCACCGAAAAAGGCTTCGTATGCAGATAAAGCAAAATTCTACTCAGCAATGAGGGGTCCTGGCGAAAAATTTAGCGACTGGGCGGCTCGACTTAGAGGTCTTGCCATAAACTGCAACTTCGGAACCGCCCTGGACCCAAACATACTCGATCGTTTCGTATTGGGTTTGGGACCTGGACCAGAGCGTGAAAAACTCTTCGAACAGGATCCAGCAACCTTGACGCTGACGAGGGCAGTAGGATTGGCGGAGCAGGCAGCTTGTGCGCGGCAAGCAGGAGCTGTGGGTGCAGGGCTCAGTGGTATCCCAATGAAGGAAGAGCCGATCTATCACACCAGTTTGAGGGGACGTCCCGGGGGCAGGGGCGGCATGCATCGGCGCGGGGGCGCAGGTCGTGGGCAGGGGCATTCGTCTCACGCTCAGGACAACGATGGAGTTCCTCGATGTGAGGTGTGCGGGCTGAAGAACCACGAAGCCGAAAAGTGTCGTTATAAAAACTACAAGTGTCAAAGTTGTGGGCACAGAGGCCATCTGAAAAAGGCATGTAAAAATAAAATGCGATTAAATAACATGGATGAGCAGGCCGGTAGTGGTGATAATGACTCGGAATGCGAGGAATGTAAAGTTTTCAACTTGAGGTATGTAAACAACAAACCTTTTATTATCTCTGTGCGGGTTCATGATGTTTTGCTAGAAATGGAGCTTGATTCGGGGTCAGGGACCTCGGTGATGTCTGAGAAATTATACAAAGCCAAGTTCTCTTACCTAAAGCTGAATAAATGTAATTTAAAAATGTGCCTGTATAATGGACATAAGATATCACCTTTGGGTTATATTGAAGCAAATGTTAAATACAATGACTCGGAAAAAAAGTTGAGCATATTCGTTATCAGGGATGGAGGACCGCCGCTATTGGGCCGTGATTTCATGTCGGTTTTTGGGGTTGTTTTCACCTCCCTTAATCAGAATAGCGTGGTGAATGCATCGGATTTGCAAACATTGTTGAAACAATTTAGCGTCTTGTGGTCAGAGGAGTTAGGTAAATTCAATAAATTTGAAGTGGAATTACACCTAAAACAGGGATCAGTACCAAGATTTTTCAAACCACGTCCATTACCCTTTGCTTTAAAAGCAAAGGTTGAGTCCGAGTTAGAAAATTTAGTAAAAATTGGGGTACTAATTCCGGTCAGATACGCGCAATACGGAACACCTATTGTGCCGGTGTTAAAACCTAACGGAGACGTCAGAATTTGTGGCGATTTCGCTCTGACCGTCAATAAAGACCTTCACGTAGACAAATACCCGATGCCACGAATCGAAGAAATATTTGCTATTCTGGGAGGTGGAGAACAATTCACAAAACTTGACTTGAAGTTAGCTTATAATCAGCTGGTTTTGTCAGAAAATTCACAAGAGCTCACTACGATCAGCACAACAAAGGGGCTGTTCAAATATTCACGTCTGGTGTACGGCTTGGCTAGCGCGCCGGCGATTTTTCAACGTACTATGGAAGCAGTCCTATCAGGCATAGAAGGAGTTAGTATTTTTATTGATGATGTAGCTATCACTGGTCCAACGAGAGAGATTCATTTAGATCGTTTGAGATTGGTTTTAAAACGGTTGCAAGAGGCAGGATTAAAATTAAAAAAAGAAAAATGTGAATTTTTTCAAGACAGTATCACATACCTAGGGTATGTAATTGATAAAACAGGCCTCCACAAATGTCCGTCAAAAGTTGAGGCAATTTTGAAAGCCCCAAGCCCTAAAAACATTACCGAACTAAAAAGATTCCTAGGAATGACAAATTATTATCGGAGTTTTATTCCGAACGCGTCTTCATTGCAGAGCCCGCTCCATGAGTTGTTAAGGGCGGGCGCCCCGTGGGAATGGAGCGAGCGACAGAGTCATGCGTTTGATTTAATAAAGCGGGAATTAGCATCAGAGCGAGTGTTAGCTCATTTTGATGGGGACGCTCAGATCATTTTGACAGTTGACGCGGGACCGGAAGCTTTGGGGGGGGTAATTTCCCAAATTTGCAAAGATGGAACCGAGCGACCATTAGCATTTGCTTCGAGATCGCTAACGGTTAGTGAGAGAAATTACAGCCAAATTCAAAAAGAAGCGACCGCTATCATCTTTGGCGTTAAACGGTTCCATCAATATTTGTATGGCCGTCAGGAACCATTCATATTGAGAACAGACCACCGGCCGTTATTATCGATTTTCGGTCAAAAGAATGGAATCTCTGTAATGGCAGCCTCAAGGTTGCAAAGGTATGCAATTTTTTTATCAGCATACAATTACAGCATCCAATACACTACGGGTAAAAACAACCCGGTGGCTGATTATTTCTCGCGTGCACCATATGAAAATAATTCCGTCGGTATGGATGAGGAGGAGTACTTACCCTTAACAAACGTGTTTAACGTAAACATAGCTCCGGTCACTTTTACGGATATAAAAATAGCGACAGAGAGCGATGCAATCTTGAGTACCGTTATTAAATATGTGCAAGGGGGATGGCCTAGGAAAATTATGTGTAAAAAAATCCTACCGTACTTTAATTGCAAAACTGAACTAGACGTGGTACAAGGGTGTCTATTACGAGGACACCGAGTGGTAGTACCAACAATTTACAGAAATGACATGTTGTCAGAACTTCATAGAGGTCATTTAGGTATTGTGAAGACGAAGTCTTTAGCGCGAGCAAAGATGTGGTGGCCGGGTATCGATTGCGACATCGAGCAGGCGATAGCCGCGTGCGAGTCGTGTTGTTTACTACGCAGCGCGCCGCCCCGCGCTCCGCCGGCGAGCTGGCCACGCCCGTCCGCTCCATGGGAGAGGATACACATTGATTACATGTCCATCGCGCAAAATACCTACCTGATCGTAGTGGACGCTCATAGCAAGTGGTTAGAGTGTGTACATATGGACAAAGGCACAACTACAAACGCGTTGATCACAAAACTAAAATACATTTTTTCGCGGTTTGGGTTGTGTAAAACTTTAGTGTCGGATAATGACGTTAAGATTAAGTCAGACGAATTTGATTTATTTTGCAAATCACAGGGCATTGAACATGTAACATCGCCGATTTATCATCCATGTAGCAATGGACTGGCCGAAAACTCGGTCCGAACCTGTAAAAAAATGATTAAGTCTATCATGCACAACAAACATACAAAGTGTATTGGTGAGGAACTGGCTAACTACCTATTCGAGTATCGTAACACAATACACTGTACAACCGGTTTTACTCCAGCTAAACTGATGTTTGGCCGGGAGTTACGTAGTAAATTAGATCTGATTTTACCACCAAATACTAGTAAACCACCACGTGTAGACCACGAAATAGGACAAAATGACCATCAGAGACATTTTAAGATAGGTGACAAAGTTTGGGCACGGTGGTTTATTAATAGAAAACCTTTATGGGCAAAAGGGACGGTCAGACAAGTCTTAGGTAGACGAATGTATTTAATACATTTTACTGAATACAATGAAACAGACAAACGACATGTAGATCAATTGATACGTCACTGTGGAGAACATACCCCAGCCACTAGCATAAGTGCAGCACCATCTACATCACAATCATTCTCGCCACCTGAATATCCAATTGTACCTTCTCTTGTTGAAAATATTGTAGTAGGTAGTGGTGTAGATGAGTCATTAATTAGTGTAAGGGAAGGGAGTAGTGTAGAAGAGAGAGCACAGTCCGAGCAGACCGATCTATCAGTTCCCAGTGCAGTAGCAGGCGTTGCGAGCAGTAATGGTTCGGTGACGTCACCGCCACCAGCTGTGCCTGCAGTGGAGACTGATAACCCGGTAGCGTCCACGAGTAACGAAGGGCACGTGCCGGGGGTTCCCTATTTAAGTAGATTAAGGCCTAGAAATAAGCAAATTAGCTATAAAGAATAAATTGTGAAATTATATTATAAGTGGATTGTTAGATAAGGTTCCTAGTAATAATTTCTTATTGTTTTTTAGGTTTTCAAACTAAGGCTGAAGGAGATGATGTGTATGCGATCTAACTGCGTACGGCAGTAATAAACCGGCTTTCGTTCCAAGTGGTTGTTTCATTAATCACCAACATATCAGTTAATCAATTAACTAAAATGTATTGCGTTAAATGATACATTTCAACTGCCGCTGATGATTTTCCGGTAGTTGATCAACTAACTAGAAAATTGATCAACTTACGGTTCTTGTTATTTTGCGGTGACCTACATAACTCTCGGTGTGCGAGTCCAAAAACCATTCGCCTAACAGATTTGAAGCCCAGATGTGGTGCAAGTGCAAACAGAATAAATAAAAAAACTCTATTTCTTTACCTATCGATGAGTGACAAAAAAGGGGAAAAAGGAGAAAAATAATTGAACGAGCGAGCGAAGCGAGCGAAGTTCTCCGAGTCTACTTGAACAATCCGGCGTTTGTATGTATGTATGTATGTATGTATGTATGTTTGTATGTTTGTATGTTTGTATGTTTGTATGTTTGTATGTTTGTATGTTTGTATGTTTGTATGTATGAATGTTCGTTCGACGATAACTTGAGTAAATTTAGTCGGATCGTCATGAAATTTGGTAGGTGAGTAAATGAGGCAAAGAGAATTTTTAAGTTCGAACATGAGCCAAATCGGTCGAGGGGTTGCTGAGATATGGGGTCGCTGAGATATGGGGTCGCGAGTTCGTAGTTCGGGGCGAACCACTAGTTATTATTGCTCAGGGTGTTTTTTACATGTGTCCGAAGCGAACACATGAGAGCTACGTTCGTGGCAAGTTTCAGACCTTCTGAGTCTGCTGGATGGGACCACGGACCAGCTAAAGATCCATCGTTTACGACCGGCACTAACATTGCATTTGAAAGTTTGAAGAAGTTACCTACATAGTTTAGTCTCTGCTAACATAGATGTAGAATGAGAATGTAGGAATCCTTTCACCCGTCCGAAGATTCCGATCAGATCGGCGAACTGCAGCCGGCCGGTGAGCGAGCCTATTATTACGGAGCAATTACAATCATAATCTGATGAAAAACGACCTCTTCTCATCGCAGCATCCCGATAGCGTCTTGCTGGCGGAGCAGGGAGCAGGGAATGCTGACAGTTTTCCCGCGCGCAGGTGGCATTTCCTCCATTATCATGCGCGCGGTTTTTGCGCGCGACAATTACGCGCATCAGTATGCACGCGGCAGACATCTGAATAATCCGCGCGTCTCCGCCCCGCCCTCGCCCCGCCCGCCCCGCCCGCCCCGCCGGCGCGTTTGTTTTTGCCTCTCGTCGCCGTGAGAGCGCGCAGGCGCAGCTCTAGATCTAATCACGGATGCGCGCAGTGTCTGTCTGCACGTAATTGTCGAGATAACCGTTTGCTCGCTCGTTGGTTCGTCCGCCGTCGGCTCGCGGCTCGTGGACCGTCCGCGCTCCGAGATGTATTCACACTAAACTGACGATTAAACTTCAATGACTTTAAATTGTGTTTTATTTCATAAGAGGCGAGGGTTTCTGTCCGCAAAAAGCCACCCCTACCTTAAACGCATATCAGCAGCAGCGACATAATGACAAATGAATATTTCATTTATTCAAAGTGGGCGAAAAAGCCGGACGAGTCGCGCGGACGTGTTTGCATGCGGCAGCGGCGGCGGGAGCGGCAAAAAGTGCGGCATTCAAAGCAGGACGCTTGTTAGCTGCCGGACCACGCTCCCGCTCTGCTCCTTTTATCTTAGCTCGATACAAAAAAAACCTGACGGCTTCGAAGCAAATTCCTATTTACTGTCATTTTGTACGGAACTCTAGGATACAGAACGAATAGAATTCTGACTCTACATAATAATACAATATATTATCAGAGTATTTTGCATGTTGGCTCTTACTTGAATTGAGGTCATAGCATTTTTCCGATCCTGTTATTCCGAAATAGTTTGAATAATTTGTTGCTATTGTTTGGAATTAATTTGTTTGGCCTCGGCGAAGTGGAATGGAATGCGGGTCGCGCGCGGCCTGTCAAAGGCGACCCGATTGCAATATATCAAAGCGCGGCAACGTCATAGTCTTGCAGAATTTTTGATGCGTTTTAATGCTTTTGGAATTACCAGAAGTACACCGGAAGCACCCGTTGCTCAACAAACATTCGTATTATATTTCACGTAATTAGAGCTTTTTTTAAAATAACTTGTTTTTGTATCTTGTACATTATCGAAGCTTACTACAAAAGAGCTGCATCCACTAGGCTCAAGTGGATCTCAACGTAATTCACATATCTAAAGTTCTCCGCGATAGTACACACGACAGCACGTCAGACTGTACACTTTTGTTGTAAAGTCGCCCGTAACGTAACCGAGTAGCGTTCTAGCGTTTAAGGGTCGACGTGCTGTCGTGTGTACAACAGGTTTTTAACCACCAAAAGGATATTATGGTCTCTTGATGTTTCTTCGAAATCATGTACTTTCTATCTAAACGTTTTAAACAGGTAATCAAAACTGATATAGCACTGAGCTGTAAATAGAGATGGTTGAGATTGTCTCTATTAGGGAGCGAGCGGCTGGAGCGACGTCATCAATCATCGGCGGGGTGAGGCGGGGCGGGGCGGTGCGGGGCGGGGGACGACCCGAGCCCAGGGAACACTATACACCTTACAAATTGGAATACGTGTCTGAACTCCACTGATAACATGCATTATTTACACATATTGAATTATCCAATCCATCAATTTTTGTTCCTTAGTGTTCGCGGACGATTGCTTCTGCTCCACAGCTCCCAACAGTATCCACTTGCCGATTGCAGCGATACTCCCGGTCTGGTGCGGTTGAGCAGCGTTGTCGTAAGTCTTAAGCAGTGTTAGCTAATTTGAATGATATCGTAGTCGGGCGAGCGCGGCGGACGGCGGCGCGGCGGGGACGCGGCGGGCCCGGGGCGGCACGCAAGCGGCTAGTTTTTGTGACGAGTATTAGAGAGCGCCTCGCGCCGCCGGCACAACCTTGATTAGGCTTAATTTATAACAATTATCGCTGGAACGTAAACACAATAGTTAAATTCGGGAACACCTTCATTAATTTAGTAGCCTTTACGATTTGACTGGAGGAAATTGCCTTTTAACTTGATTGAATTAGAGTCCAATTTAAGCGTGCGAGCCCTGCGTGTAGTGGCCGCGCGTTATTATAAACACATTAGCGCCGGGCGCGATACTCTAATAGTCGGTGAGCATACATTTCATTATAATGTCTATGCTCGGTATGAGAGCTATTTGGTAGAGTCGCATCTCGCGTGGAGCAAGCCACTTCCGAGCAATACTGTTAGAAAGTTTCATATTATATCCGCTCACGCTTTGGCTGTGCTTGTCAGAGATAAACGATACACTCACAACACTTTGGACCTATGGCACTATATGCACGGACGACGGTCAGAAATGTCGAACCATATTTCGACCCAACTGGTGTGTATCAGTTATATGGAAGAGACGAAAGTAGCGAAGGTGTGATACGGGAGTCTCAGTGGGTGAGTGACCGTCACACGGAGGCTCATACATGTTCATACAGGGGCGCACAAAAACGCGGCGTCGACGCGCGATGCAATCGTCGCGTAATTGAAGCTGTTCCCAGTCGCCAAGACCAGAAAAACGTCGCTTCTATGAACTGCTCGGCGCATTGAAGGCAATGCGATGAATGACATTTTTATAGGTCCATTGAGAGGGGCCAGAGCAGCTCCCGCGGGCGTGCAGGCAGGCTGCTGGCTGCGGCTGGCTGCGGCTGGCGGGCCGCAGGCTGGGCGGGGGTTGGCTGGTGGACTGGCTAGCTGACTGGCTGGCTAACGGCTGGTCTACTGACTGGCTGGCTAGCGGGCAAGGTCTCGGCCCTGATACCCAACTACCATGAACCTGCCAATCTATCTCTACTATTATCGAATTAACCCATTGTACAACTTCAGTTCTAGACGACTCAAAAGAAGAGGGGGTAAAGGACCGAATATCAAAACGCCCTAATTTCATCGTGACAAAATTTCAATTTGCCTTACTAAACGTTTTACATTTGCAACTGAAACCAGCCAAGTACCTACAAATTATTACTCATTCTCACTTTTCCAGATGTTTTTTAAGTTAATTAGGTGTCAGTTTTTTTTTTACTCCATGCTGCTGTCAATCGATAGTAACAATCCTTGGATAGTATTGATTGTTAGGCGTCAAAGATTAAAGAAGCCTGCATCTATAAACCTCAATGACCCTTCGTCATATTTCACACGATACTTTGGCTATTTGAACTTTCGTCAATTTTTACGTAACATTATTCCACTAAGGCCCGTAAGATCAATCACAGTTCAAACCAAAAAGGCTAGTTTAAACCCTATTTGTCGATTAATTTTCATACAAAATGCGAGGTTTAATCTAAGGTCCGAGTTTAAACTGAGATTGATCTTACAGCGCTAATAGTTGGATATTCACAATAGATGATGATCGCTGTCAATAGGCGTGTTGCTTGGTCGGTCGGTACAGTGTCAGAGCACAGAGCACAGAGCACGGCATACGGTAGACGAAGGAGGCGTGCACGTCTCACGTCCTATACTCCTATCTAATGCACTTGTGTTCTCAGGTAGAGCGAGCGGGTTTTTGCGCGTTTGAATCGATCTGATTCCTCGATCGCGCGGTGACATTCCGCGCGTCGAGGCGTTTGCTAATGAATAATACTTTTTGCTAGCTGTCAATCATATCGCTCACTGGCCACGGCTGGCGCCCGCCGCACCCACACTCACTCACACTCACACTCGAGCACCAGCGCCGGCCTGCTCCGCTCTCCTAACTAATGAACAAGTTTATTATACTGGGAACATTGTATAATGGCTAATAAAGAAAACTGGACCCGCGGAAGGTATGATGTCCTATCAAAGAAATAAAAAAGCTGCAAAAACGAATCGATCGTGTCCTGTTCGTTTGTTTATTTGTTGAACGGAACGGGATCCTTGCTGGGATTTAATCTCATTAATATCTAGTTGGTAATCTACAGATAACATTCTAGGAAATCGTTAAATAATAAAGCAGGTATTAGTGTCAGCATGTGACATTACGTAGCTTACGAGGTTACTTAGAGTAACTTATTCTGTGGACACAACTATCGATGTGGACTTGTGAAATTCAAATGTGCAGTTCACATCCTTAGCATGACAGGTTGACAGTCCTCTGTGTGATATGCATAAACATTCTAAATGAAACATTCTGTGTACTATTAAGATTCTGATTCGTGTAGGGTACAGGTGCACAATACCGTTCCGTTCCGGATAAGGGTTTTCCAAAGAGAGCATTACCTATAGGTAACCATATTGGCACAACGACCTAAAGTTGATATTCTTCGACGCAGATATTGTTGAAATGATATTTAATAATGCACTAGGTAAATACTTAATGTTATATTGCACACATAGCTCATAGCAAAGTATCGGCAGTTCGACGAGAGTATCGGCGTCATGAGAACGACCTCATTAATCAGTGCACATAACTACTCAGTATCCCAGTATTATAATAAGTATGATACTGCATGACCGCACGCATATGGCGATTGCAATGCCAGATATCTGCATCAATATGCAGCCGCATTACTGTGGGCGAGCCGGGGCGGCGCGCGCGGCGCACACCGCGCGCTGCGGGCGCGGCGGACGCGGCACGGCGGTGGAGGCGCGGCGATGGACGGCGAGCGCCGCCCGCAAGCCCGCGGTCGCGTTCCCACGCTCGCCCGCTGCAATTAACTCCGTACTCGTCGCTTCACGTGACATCCACTCGGATTACTGATCATTGCCGTTTTTTGGGTGAAGGCAGACATTTGCATAGCTATCCAGGTCGACACGAAGCATCATCGTATTCATGCAAATAGTCGATTAATCACCGTCTAACTGGCGGCTCTGTTAATTAGGATGGTCCGTCGCGATGACTGTGCACTTTATACTGTGGAGCCGCTCACGTCACCGCGGGGGTTCTCGCTTCACACACAGGACTCACTCTTGACCACTCTGTATTCAAGCAAGCACACATAGCGTTGCATGGGTAAATTGGATACTTTGTAAAAATGCATGTTTTTAGCACTAATTACTTGGAGTAGCTCGACGGAAGATATTTTCTTAGAACGCTCCGCATTCCACGCCGACCGACGGCGAGTGGTGTCGGTACCTACTCGTACTTATGTAGTGTAGAGTACGTGTTTATCGGTTATTGAATTAATGGAATATGAAATTGTTATTTGTTAACTTCGGAGCTGCTCGTTCCGAATGACTCTGCGGTTGAAATGTGGAGTAAGAAGTTCTTATTTAGAACCCATTACGAAGAAAGAAAGAAAATAAATTAAATGGGACCAAATGCCTACGCTGATAAAATATCGTCTTACAACTGATAGGTGAGTAAGAGCTTATGAAGAATCTAAAGGTTGCAATGTAGGCAAAACAAGATTTAGGTAAACTACGAAAAATGAATTCAGATGTTCGATATTAGAGAGGACAAATCGCGGCCATTATTTGCGCCGCTGCAGTCGGACAAAGGAATCCGCACAGATGCAGTTCGGACTCGCAGTCATATGACTAGTGTTTACCGACCTACCTTGTACCTGTGTGTGCCAGTGTGCCCCCATCCACGTACACAGGGTGCGCGCAGCATAACACTGAATCATTTTACTGATGCCTCTTGTTAAATATAGCCATGTGGTTGCGTTTTGGTACTGATATTAGACGAAATTAAGAAACTAATAGCAATAACGCGTAAAGGCCAAACTGCGTTGTAATAGTCTTCTAAATGTTGGCTATCAGGCTCTACGCTAGGTATACCTATGTTAGCAGGGCGGGCGCGGGACAGGGCGGGCGGCTGCAGCGCTGATGTGCTATTTATGAATAATGTTTTATTCTAACGGCGTGCGCCCCCCTCCCCCCTCCCCCGTCCCCCTTCCCCCGCTCCCCGCCCGCCCACAGCTGCCGCCCGCCCGCTGGAGCCGCCCGCCCCAGGGCTGTCCAGGTGTTATATACTTCAATGACAATTCAATCGTTATATTACACGACCTCCATAGTAAATTTATGAAGCACGGTCAAGAATTATAGATTCAGAATTAGTTACTCTCCGTAAAAGTCGTGGTTGGTCGATAGGTAATCAGCACTCTAAAGAATAACAGAGTAGGGCGGACGGAGCCGCGGACGGCTAGTTTGAAACTGTAACTCCGTCCATAAATTGGCATTCCGCCGTTATAAGTGCAAGATTTACCGGCAGCCAGCCCTGGGCCCTGGCGCGGTTATTGCTTGCTTTGTTTTTGTGCGGGCGGTGGGGGGAGCTGGGGGTAGGGGGGAGACCGGGGGACCCCTCACTCCGCTGCCTTTAATTAATAGAATAACTCTCGCGCTCTGCTCGAGTTTGGTCCGAGGACAACCCCCCTGGCCCCCCCTGGCCCCCTCTTGCGCGCTGCATGTAGTTGTAGAGGCGCTCGTTAAATATCGTTATTTAAGAAGTTATTATTTCTTATAGATGGCTTTTCTTTGGCATTCATATGGTTTTATGGGAGCCGGTCAGTGAGGGTGTCGGGGCAGCGTCGTCGGCGGTCCTTGTGCGAGCTGCGGCCGGCGCCTACTCTGGAACCGCAGCGCCATCGGTCAGTTGGTGTTCAATAATCTTTGAAAAGCCCTAATTAATATGTGCATTTACTTTGTTTATTATATTATAGTACAACGACGGAGCATAATAAACAATCCTTCATGGCCCATAAACACAAATCGCTGATGTTTACATTAAAAATAATTATTTTAAAGCACACTGTCCCGGTCTTTTACATTGTAGTCCTTCCATCAAGGGCCTGATGATGGCGTGTCACAGACACCACGCTCGTGTGTGCTCCAGCACAGCCTTTTTCCTGACCCGAGCCACCCCCCCACACCCCTCCGCCCCAGCGGTGCTCTGCACCTTACATTATTATGATTTACTGTAGCGCAGCTGCAGCTGCACCGCCCCCGCCCGCCCGGGGGGGCACTAGGCGAGCGAAAGGAGGGGGGGGGGGGTCATTGGAGAAGTCAGCGATGCCAGTAATAAAGCTGGCCATATTTCACACTTAGCGCGTAATGAGCGCGCGCCCAAATAATTGGATCACGTATATAAGTCATTATTACCTCGCACCTCACTTCGCGCGGCGAATGTATCATTACACCCTCTCTCCTCCGCCGTCCATACAAATTCGCCGCCGCCGTCGGGGCGCAGGCAGCAGGCACAACCACTGTACAATGCGTCGTTCATTCGCCGCCTTTGTACGTATCAAACTAATGAATAGTCTCACACAGTGTCGCGGGCTCAAACATGTATGATCAGTCGCCAACTCCTTCGTGCTCGCTTCATTAACACCGCGAGTGCCGCCGCCCGCGCCCGCCGCCGGCGCTACCCACGGCCCACGGCCCTGCCAGGACAATGCCCTTCCTCTAGCACTTACTAGCACTTCGCTTACCCATTTTGACGGTATTTACTTTCCACCTCAAAGATACCTTAGGCTGATCCCGAGGAAATTGTAATCTCGACAGATGGACATGCAGACAAAAACGGACCATAAAGCGATCGTTTTAATGGTGGTTCCGCTTTGATCTTGAGGTCCGATCCGAACTACAAAAAGAACAAGAAAATTACCAAGTAAATTATTAATTACATACAATTTTAAAAAAAAAATCTGGCCGTGAAGGTGTAAGTCGGAACCCGACTGCGAGACTTGTGAAGCCCAGCGACACTACTGGTTTGTATGAATTTCTATGAAACACCATTCGAAGCGGGCAACGTGTGGTCCACATAGAAATACATACAAACCAACCGGTAGCAGTTCACGAGGTCTGCAGTTGTCGCTGCAGTCGGGTAACTTACACCAAGGGTCAATGAATGTAGTGTGGTGGAAAA